>OZ038478.1:109088946-109091446 GCA_964036315.1 Acanthosepion esculentum
CAACAATGCTTGAACGCAACCTTTCGTCAGTATAGGTTTGACAGCATTTCTTCTAATTATATATGTTGTTAATTGTGGCACTGCATAGCGAATGTCTGTTATTTCAAGATAATTGTGTTTATTATTTTATTACAATGCTATACAATATTTATATCTATCTATCTATCTATTTCTATACACACACACACACACATACATATATATATATATATATATATATATATATATATATATATATATATATATATATATATATATATATATATATATATATATATGCTGTTTATTGTGAAACTATTATTCACGTGTTTAACCTTAAAAATACACATGAGAATGTTTCATAAAAAAAATTAGCCTCTCAGTATTTTCATGGAAATTGACCCGGAAATATGGCATGAACATATTCAGCTATTCTCGTTTACGCTCACTAATATGTCCAGCTATGTAGCCTTCAACGAAGCTTCTGTTGAAGAACACCTGTTTGTTTTCCTCTCGCCGATGATCCAGTTTTAGTAATCATGGAATTCCAAATAAGTAGATGTAAGAGTTCAAATTTTACATGATGGTGGAAATACTCCACAAGGCACCCCTCGTATTGAAAAGCGCAGTTCACCTAAACTAAGATCTTTCTTGCATTCCTTCAGGGCTAAACACACTTACTTTGATGTAGGTGCTTCAACAGCATTTATCCCGAGATCATGTGGGAAAAAACAGTAGTTGTGATCTAGCTCTCAAAGCTCAAGATGCGATGTTATGTGCCAGAATTGCTGAATCAGTAGAACATGCTTATTATGACAAGTAAATCTAGGATTTTGTCTATTGATTTAAACGTAAATTCATGTAATATGCTATGTTTTGATACCGACCCTTGCCATAAAAGCTAACTATGTAATTCTATGAATTTCTCAGTTACAATGCATCTGTCAATATATGTGATAAATATCTGATATTTCTTTGTCTCTTTATTATGTAATGAATATGCATACACCTGCGTCCGCCCTCACAGGAATATCATTGGCTGGTGTCAGCCATAAATACAGGCTGATGTGGAGGTACATGAAGACGCCATTGGCCTACGCCTATTGCATAAGCTTATTACCTACGACTATGACGAGTACCAGTCGATTACGGCTACCTGCTAGATTGTTCTACTCGGTTACAGTAGCCAAAACCACTTAGCTACTTCAAACAAATATATCTCTTTCCGGGACATATAACTTTAAAATCATACTGCAGCCAGACTTTATGAATTTAAGCGGGGTACTAGACTAGCAAAATGTTCTCATCATTTTACAAGTGAAATGGCTATATGTAACCACAGGTTCTTTCCTAACACTTTCTTTTCTCGCAGTCCTCACCTATGGAAATCTCTACCGGCTTCTTGCTTTCCCGGCAATTTTGATCTTCAAACGGTTAAATTCAATGTCTAATTTTATCTAAAGTCTTTTGGGTCCCTTTTCTTTTATTATTCTCACATCAAAATTTCTTATTCTTATTATTTCATACTCATTAGCTCCTAGTGTTTTAATGGTTCTATTTTCTTGGTTGAAGTGAAAGATTAAAAGAATTGTAGCGTATGTTTTACTGTGCACACAATGTAATCTTTTCAATGCTGATATAAAATGTAGGCACGTAGGGACTATGTGAGGTGTACTTTCCTTTTTGATGTAAACATGATATTTTTAATACAAGCATGTTCAGATTTTCTACAAATATTTATCAGTCAATCTGATAAATTCTCAGAATCTATCTAGCAAGCATAGAAGACAGGACAACATAGAAATGTGTACCGGATTGTTCTGTGCATATGTAAACAAACTGTTGTCAATTGTGTAATGTTCAGAATATCGAAATCTTGAGTTTAAAATGAGTTGTCGGGGTGGATTCACGAAGAAATTGAAAATATTTCATAATTTATGACAGATGAAAAAATATTGGGAATTGCAAATGGATACTGTGTTCTGTTTTGGTCTCGGTCATCTAGACTATACCAGTTTCCTTCATTTCATTTTAAAAGATTCGATATTTTGGTGATACGATTTTCTTTTCAAGCTTTTACGACAGATTCAGTTTTTCTATCTCTAGTGGTATTATTATAATTATCATTATAACTTTTAGTACTAATTCCGATAGGAATTACAATATAAAACAATGTCTCTCAAACTATCAACGTGAAAATAAGATTTACAATAAAACATATACTCCATCTTCTGATAACTCGCTAAAATATTCATGCACGATCTTGTAGAATGTCTTGTAAGAGTATTCGCAATCATGATATGCTCTAAGAGAGGTCATTTGTAACCAGTAATTGCAATACAATTCTTATCAATTATAATTAGTCAGTTATTCTGAGCAGTTCTTTCATTCAATCCTTTATCATTTCTGTTAGCGGAACTATGTATATCAAAGAGTTTAATATTATTCTTAGTTCTCTTATCATAATTGGAAATATGGTTGTGTTTAAATGCTAAATTCAATACAATTTCTATTTCATTAT
>OZ038478.1:109093946-109183946 GCA_964036315.1 Acanthosepion esculentum
AAAATTTTCTTTGGATTTTTTCAAGAATTTAAAGATATTGAGATGGATTGTCAGATGAGATATGGCAACAATATGCAATGCACTGACAAATGATAGATTTATAAATTTTGCATGGTTTTACATATGGAGTTTTTTAATTTTCAAATATCGCCATACCGATACCGTGTGTGTTTTTCTGTGCCAATTGTTGCCATTTTATACTTTTAAATTTGTGCACGGTTTTGATTTTATCAATTGCACAGTATAATAGGTTCAACTGGGAACCGTCTGTGAGAAAAAAGATCATCATGGCGGAATTCACTCCGCCAGAAATTTTGAAAAGACATGCGGTACTGCTTTGAATTCGCATCGGAAGCTTCAATACGAACTTTTAAATGTAATCGTGTGTCAATCTAATGAGGGTGCAGGGGATTCGGAAAGATTTGGGTGCGTCTAATTGTGACTACAAAGGTACAGCAGCTCGGAAAATTACACTCTGGTTGTTCTAAGATAAGTACTCCAGAATGTATTGGTAAGGGACTTAAACTCAACACGAAGACAGGAAGACATATGTCTGGTATCAGGATTCTGCACCATTCCAGACAAGAGAAGATCCAAGTCATAGCTGTCAGACAATTACTGCGGCTACATTAGCCCTTACATTACTCCCCTGACTGCAAGGCCATTTTTATCTGTGGGTTGCAGTCGAGCGAGAAACGGATAAAAATCCTTGTGACATCAAAGAAGGATTGGAGGCAACGATTTTGGCAGCATTCAGCAACTTAAAAAAAGATACCGTCCAGAAGAGTAGCAGACGTTTCCCAAATCGTCAGGAGGACTTGGTTGAGGTCAGTTACGATTTTATCTTAAATTTACGCTTTGGTTATTGAAAATATTTTTATGTAATTTTAGTAAACATACCTGTAAAAATAACATGTCAATGTTACTTTCACTTTGCGTAAATTAGACAACAATTCATCGATCGTTCCCCATATATATATATATATATATATATATATATATATATATATATATATATATATAAAATTAAAATCAGTGGATTAAGCAAGAATCCTTCTTTCATGCGCATTTCATTAAATAGTACAGACAATGTGCTTTGATTTAGCTTTTTATACAATTTCTCATGCGATCTAATACATTTATTTTCTTTTCAGATGATAAATCATAAAAACTGTCCGAATATCCTTTTTATCCGAGCACTTTCGGCTATACATTTAGTCATTTTCAAGATTGAAATATTTTAACTGTTAAATAAGAAATAGTTTGTTGCATATATGAATTTACATAATGTTTTCATTTTCAAAACACGGTCAAAATAATAATTGATAATACTGTTGGTTTTCTTGTTTTTATTAATAAGCCTTCCATTATTGTTAGCCTTTTTTGCAAGTAGATTATGCTATTATATTTGTGTTGTCACCAATATGTTACAAATATGAACCGGTAGGTCTCCATGAATATTTCAATGAAATCTAATTGAGGTGGAGAGTGAGTCTGCGTGTCAAACATGTTGTAGTATGACCTATATAACTATTTACGAATTTTGATTGATCAGGAATACATTTCCTAAATGGGCATTTAAGTTCGTAAATAATATTTGTCCTATTTAATTTTTTTATAAGAGATGAATTATTATTTTTATCTATATTGCTAGAGGATTTAAATTTTATGATTCTTGAGATTATTTATGTTACCTAATACGTCTAAAGTTATATATATTTTGTTTTTAGTTTCAGTCGTTTGTATCACATGTAGTCAAACTGTGATGTTCTGTTTTCGCTTCAAAGATTTTTTAGATTTCATTAGCAAGTTACAGGTGTGATTATTGTGGTAGTAAATTTTGTTTCTACGTTTATGCAACGATAGATAAATAAAGCATTTTCTTATTTACGTGCCAAAAACCATGGACTGTTTTCTTTTGGCAAGTGCGGTCATGAATATACATTCTAAAATATAAGCTATTAATTTCTGTCTAAATTTGTTTGATATGGAGCTATCAATATTTGCAATATATACGTGGTAATTAATGTCCGAATCATTGCTGTTGTTATCACAAGGGTTCGGCCGTTGGGCCCTCTGTCCTTCATCATGTGTATGTCGGATAATCTGCAGGTAATTCTGATGTGAACACTTTATTTAATCTAAGATATATCTCGTTCTTATTTTTAGTATAGGTCAGTTATTGCTCGCCCTGATTCCACTTTGTTCAAGTACACACTGCTCGGTCCAGTGATTGAACAATTGCTATATCATCAAATTCTCGAACACAACGTGTTAATCTAGTAGGCTACTGTACCATAGGACAATTCTCTGTGGATACCAGGGGCCTTTAATATAACCTGAGTGCTGAGAGGTACTGATGCTTGATTAGACTCACCGATGTTTTTGAATTTTATTATCGTCGAGTCGTAATGCTTTGAAAGCATTTATGTCGACCAATCAGACTAACCAATCGTACCTATTTTCTTATTGTCTGAAGATACTCGCAGAACGCGCTCATTATTATTACTTTTCGCTTCTCTATTTCTGCATATTTTTCATTTTATATTGTCTACTATCATATGCGTTTTTACTTACAGATAATTGATTGTTAATATAGGGTTCGGATATATGATGATGCTTATTTTCTCCTTGTGGCAATCATATCCGTTTTATCCACTCAATTCTTTTCTGCATTATCCGCAGTTTGCGGTACCCATACTTTTGGATCTGCCCCTCGGATTTTCACGCTTTCCATTCTGTCTTTCTCTTGTGTTCCTATACAATTTTCTTTGTTCTAGTAATTTCATAACATCATGTAAGCGTTAACAATGTTATCGATAACCATGAAACATATTCCTCTTTCTATTGTCTATTACTGTTATAAGGCTTGTATCAACTCGTACTTCAAGTTAATATTATAAATGAAAACACTGAAAAACAAGATTAGGGAAAAAGAGTATAATCAAGTGGATTAATATTACCATACTCACGAATATCGTAATTAAAGCGACACATATGCTAGTACTCCGGTGCGACTCACTTGTGTCCGCCTTGAGACTAATTTCACAAATGGAAGCATCTATGTTCAAAATTTACTGTGGCGAAAATCGGTCGTCTTCCTACACAACAATTACGAATATTCGATTTTTCGTCGATTTTATGGATATATAATTTGTTAAATGTCTTCTTGTATATGGCATGTAGATGCAGACCTGTTTGCATTATCACTCCAAATACTTTCTAATATAGCAATAATAGTTAACCCTTCATGGAACATGTAATAGTTTAGATTATACCATGAATTTTCAAATTTATATCCTTCGTAATAATAAAGTAGAATGATATCATGTATTTCAAGAAATATATCAGGTTTATGTGCCTTCAAACAAAGTATTAACAGAAGATTTTAGTTGGAATAAAAGAAAAGAGTATTAAACTTTTATGTAAAGTCAGTCCTACAATATGATAGGAAATGCTGGAAAGTCTCCTCGACGAAGTTTTACAGAAAATGGAAACAAAGATGACACAGAACAGGAAATTGTTAAGTGTCATGATCGTCTACGTCCTGAAGTGACGCGGCATATAGTATAATTGCCTTTCGAATATTTGACATTCGCAAAACGAGTTGCAAGTAAGAAGGCCAGAGAAAAGCAGGACATAACCGACATAAAGTTTAGGAGCGATAGCAAAAAGACAAAAGTTACTAAGAGTTGAAAATGACAGGAAATTGTGGAGAGCTATGACCACCAAAGTCCTGAAGGTCCATGCCACTTAGAAGACTAATGTTAATACAGCTTAACGATTGCTAGTCTACAGATAGTTCAAACTCATTTGCTATAGATTCCCTTTAGAATTATACGTACTTCATATTGTCAATTTACTTATAGAAATTTTAACAGTCACGTTTCCCTCTTTTATTTCTTCTTTAATTTTAATATATATATTATTTTTGCATATAGATAAATGGGTATCTCTCTATTGCTATAGAGAAGGAAATATTGTTTTAAAAGTTATTCTCTGTATACATCAAGATTTGTGATTTGCAAAAGAGGGCAGCAAATTTTATAATATAAAAAAAATAAAAGGTTATTTCATCTGTTATGTGCTATGTTCGTTGATATTTGCTAGACAAATTCATGAATAATATATAGTTCAAGAAATATTTTTTGAAAGAAAATAAGAAGTAAGCATTAAGAAAAATTACAAACTGGAGATAAGAACACAGACGTTACTGTAGACTAGGGAAACGTAATCTTTTGCTAGCATCGAAGGTGAACAGATATAGGTTACTAGTTTTTCTATACACTTACAAAAGACGTGAAAAGTTTTCGACTAAAACTGAGTGACTAAAATGATAAATAAGAAGGCAATAATAAAGTGATTTTTAATCAAAATTCAACTCAATTTCAATCAAATTTTTACATAAATTTCGATTATTTTCAGAAATATAAAAACTCCAAATTCATTCATATTTCCTGCCAAGTTTTCAGATTATAAGTTATTTCTAATAGTATCGTTGGGTTTACTTAATCTTTCCCATTAACTTTTATATATTTTCATCACACACACACACACACACACACACACACACACACACACACACACACACACACACACACACACACACACAAACAAACAAACGCACACACACATTGCTAGTCATAAACGGCGTTATATAGGAAATACTGATATATTCACATCTCGAGAGAATAAATTTGAGATTTGCCATACGCTTTCATAATACAAAATGGAACATGATATCGACAATACATATCCGCTGATAGAGGCCTAACAGAGAGTAACACACACCCATGGTTACTATATTTTACTTGCCTATCTCCAAGTTTCTGTTTTCGTGGCTTAGGAACTTACCATTGCAGTGGAGCAGGCTCAGTGCTCATCTATGAGGCTTGGGCGCCTCAATGGTAAGTATTGAAATATCTAGGAAATTTTGCCATCGAGTCCACATAGGCAAACATTCGCTCGCATCAAAAGCGTTCCTGTAACATATGTGACTCCTATGAGCTCGCCCGTGTGAGTAAATGCAATTAGATCATCTGATATTTGATCAGGGTATAACGCTTTTTGCATTGTTTGTCATTTGTTCATTAATGAAAATAATTAATTTTAATTTTTTTGGTGTATGGGGGAGGCACCATATCCAATATTAAATATTATACAATTCAACCAATTAATGTGTCTTGTCTCATATGACAGGAAAATATTACCTGATAGCGGAATATCGCAAAATCTGCAGTATAGCAATATACTCAGAACTCAGAAGAACCGTCTAATCCTTCTAACAATCGGCCATTTAGCCCTCTACTTGTGAGCAAGGAACTAACATTTCTAATCATCACTGCATTTAGAACAGAATGGTGATGTTTTGGATCTGTCGCCGGAATTTGACAGTTTGGCACACTGGTCTCCGTCACAATTAGAAGTAAATAGAATTTCTGGGAGATTTCTTGATTTGATTCAATATTACTTATGAAATCGCGCAATTTATATATGTTTAATGTTAATGCAGGTATCCACTAGCGTACGATACTTGGATCATTTTCCTCAATTCATTATCGATGACAAAAATATTTACACTTATATAATCCTAAATCTGAATTGTTCGAGGAGTTTAGATTGGTAGATAACCTAAAAAATGAACAATAATCTGTTGTTAACAGCGGCAAGTAATGTCTTGTTAATTTTAATGCTTTTAACAGAAACAGTCCCTCTTTTAATCGTCTGAGAGAACCTACCTTACCTTCCATCAGCATGGCTGATGCTAACCTTCACAAAATTGACTCATTGCGATTTCTCGTGCAAACGTTTTCCTTTGACATGAAGTGAAGAAATTATATTGAATCAGTTGCTAGGGCTGCTGCTAGGAAAGGTGTTTCACTGTGTTGTGCTAAACAGTTTACCCGCCAGAATGTCTCTTACACATTTTATCATTTGCTTTTGCATTGAATATTTTCATGTTAATTGTTCTAGATAGCTAGACTTTATGTACTAAAGTGTACTGCAAGATTGACGCCAAAGTTTCATAATTTTAAAATTTATATGGCTTGACGTAACCGTAAGTTCTTTGCTAACAGTTGTTTTCGAATGCTGTCGGTTTTTCTCAGCTCTTGTATGTACATTCCTGTTTACTCCAAGGGAATTTCGTTAAGTTTTTCTTTGCTTTTTTTTTCTAATTTTCTGTGTATAAATGCTATTACAAAACTTTTCTGTATGATTTCTTCATTACGGTAATCATGATTCATTTTTGTAAACGGAGGTGCTCATCGAACAAAACGATATTTCGGGAACCAAAGCAATTTCATTGAAATAGTAAAAGGATACAACTATTCGGTAGTGTCTCTTTTAACCGGGAGATGTGTCAGCTAAAGACGAACATTCTCTTGAACGATTATTGGAGCTTACATCATATATAAGCCGTAGTAATTTGAAATAGCGTGAATTATTTCACTTTCATTTACTATACTCTGATATCTACCATTGGTCCTCTGTGATTAGAACAAATAGAAAACTTTTATGAATTGTTGTCGAAGTAAATACGTGATTTGGCAATATAATGTGTAGCTTAGATTAAAATATTTACATGTATAATGAACAATTTCTAGTCAATCGATTACAATATTGCAACACGCTCTACTGCTTAAAGACGTTTGTTGACATGTTCCCTATGACTGATTAATTACATATATCAATATGTGTTTGGAAACTCTGTATTGTGATTTTCGACCAAACTAAATGTTCCATAGTAAATATCTCAGTTAATGACTAGATGGCAAATTCAGAACGTTTTCACAAGTGTGAAGTGCTAGTGACGAACAAGACATTGACATAGAACTTAGGCTTATATATAGCAATTTCAACAATATAATGAAGAGACATAGCTGCCAATCTAGTAATGCGCTTAAATAATTGAAGCCGCGATACCAAATTGGGAAATTCATTAGAACAATTACCATGAACTTATTTATAAGAAAAAAACAGAGGGAAGTTACATTACGACACTGAAAAATTGACTGAAGCCGAGATACCAGCTAATGATAATAGATGATGTTGCGGATGCTTTGGAGTCTGTCGAAAATCACGTGATATAGAGCATACCCACTAAACCAGATATGGCTGGCATTTACGATTCAGGGATAACTGGTAGATATACAATGCTGCTCTTATACAATAAAATAAAAAGTAAACATCTTTGTATAATTCTACCTTGTGCTAAACAATCTGTATTTAATAAAATCTCTGAATCTGCACCTTTAAAGCATCCTTTCACAAATATAATAAAATTATTATTTCGTATACTGGTCTAGCATTCCGACAGTATATATATAAGGCAAAGGCGGAATATTTGCCGTGTTTGATGAAACTGAAAATTTGAGTTACACATATGCTCTTCACGTTATAATAATCTCTTAAAATACATAACTATATACACTATTTATAAAATACATAACAAATATATAAATATATGCATTATGTATGGCTGTCTATCCTCCACAGATTTAGCATTGCATTTAGTAAAAACAATGAAGGCATCCATATTTTTTGTATGACGTAAAATGTTATTAGATGGATAATTGCAAGGTATGTTTTATAGGGTTAATTTATTCGGTTCTCGTTTATTTCATACATAGCATATTAGAATTTGTAATATTTGTTAAATTCTTAAATATAAAATGAAACATAAATATTATTGCTTTCCCCTTATTATCTAATCCATAATCAATGATGTAATTGCAGTAATTCCCTTTTGTAACAAATATACATATATTTATCTGATGTATATGAGCAGGCAAACTGTCATCGTGTATTTCATTTGTTTGATTCTGCATTTGTGAGTAAACAATCCAGACCAGACGAATTCCGCAATGGGTCAGTGTATATAATGTTTGTTAAGGTGTGGTTTCTTCATATCGGCTGTATTTGGAAGAGGTGAAGTACCCATCTGATAAAAATGCCAACACGGTATATAAAACAGAGTGTGGCCTCAAATGAATGTAGGTATTTCTGCTAATAACTAGACAAAAGAATGCTAACAGTGATGTTTTAGCGTTCATTAGAACGTAAAAAGAAAATCCATTATGGAATAACGAATAATAAAACATAAATATCAGCCGTTGGATTTAAACGTGAAAAGAAAAACTCAGTTGTAGATAGCTACACATAGTTTTTGACTTACCAGTAGCAAACCTAATGATGATTTCAGAAAGAGATGGAAACTATTTGGGAAATAAAAGTGATTTTCACTGTTACAGTGCATTTCTTGCATCATTTAATTGTAATACAGGGAAACATATTCGTGAATATGAAAGGATTATGCTAAAGATAAGCAGACATTATGTGTATAATTTACTTAATTAAATTATACGTGGCTAAAAGAGAATTTGATGGCTAAATACACACACCATACCACACACACACACACACACACATATACATACACACACACACACACACACATATATATATATATATATATATTAAATATATATATTAAATATATATATATATTAAATATATATATATATTAAATATATATATATACATTAAATATATATATAAATTAAATATGCATATGTCTATATTAAATATATATATTAAATATATAAATATATATATTAAATATATGTATATTAAATATATATTAAATATATATATTATATTAAATATATATATACGTATTAATTATATACAATATATATATATATATATATATATATATATATATATATATATATATATGTGTGTGTGTGTGTATATATAAATATAGGTAACTATACTCGTGTCGAAAAACCTTCGAATTCTTAATTTAACAATAGCCAAATCAATCACGAAAGGAAAAAAGGTTTTAAAAAAGAAAGAGCCAGGAACATGAAAGTCTGTCGAAAATAATCGCACAGATACAGGTTCAAGGCCCTAAGAAAAAACCCCGATACAAGTAAACAACTAACTAAAGAGCTCAATACAAACGTAGAGCAAACCTAGTCAAACCTAATGACCCAGAAAAACCTACCAAGGTTTCACTTAGGCAGATCGTGACTATATATTTATATATATATATATATATATATATATATATATATATATATATATATATATATATATATATATACATATATATATATATATATATATATATATATATATATATATATATATATGGATTAAAAGGGCTGTGGTGAAATAGTTTATTACATGGAACCTTAAAGTTGTCTGGTTTTATTTTTATTTAAATTATTAGCTCTGATTTACATTTAGCTATTTGGATTTTCTCCTCCTTGGGTCTACCCATACGGATTACCTAGTTTTTCGTAAACTAAATATACGAGGCCATTCAATAAATATCGTGAATAATTTTTCAGTATAAGGATTTCTAATAAAGATAGAAGCTTACTTTTTTTATTTTTCAACGTTGTCTCCCAGCACTCTCACATACTTTTCCCATCTGTGCACAAGCTTCCGTATTCCCTCAGCGTAAAAATCTTTGGACTGATGTCTCAGCCAGTCGCTCACAACACTTTTGACTTCATCGTCACTTTTAAACTTCGTGCCTCTCGTGAACGCTTTCAAGGGACCAAACAGGTGAAAGTCTGAAGGGGCAAGGTCTGGGCTGTAAGGGGGATGAGGGAGCAGTTCCCAGCCCAGTTCGTTGATGATCTGCACCGTTTGGGCTGCCGTGTGAGGCCTTGCGTTTTCATGATGCAAGATGACTCCTTCTGACTGATGATCCCTGCGTTTGTCCCAACAGATAATCTCATAGTCCTTGCAATGTCATCCACTGTCACCCATCTCTCAGACTGAATGAGGTCATTGACTGATTTGATCACCTCAGGAGACCCCACTTCTGTAGGCCTCCCAGACCTGTCTTCATCCTCAACACTGCTCCGTTCTTAGCCCACGTGTATACATTTGTTTGGGTAAAACATGTGGCACCATACACAGTTGACATTCTCCCATGAATTTCAATAGGGATGGATATATAGTTCTGTTTCAATCCTGGCTTGAGGCAGTCGGAAGTCTAGTCGCACTGAGGAGCTGTGATACAGCGAAACAGTACTGTCTGAAATATATATATATATATATATATATATATATATATATATATATATATATATATGTGTGTGTGTGTGTGTGTGTGTGTGTGTGTGTGTGTGTGTGTGTGTGTGTGTGTGTGTGTGAGAGATAAACTGCCAGGAATTACTGGTAAAAAATCCGATTCAACATATATTATATGTGGCCTATATAATGATCAAATACGCCACACATTGAAATAAGTAATTCATTACATTTCTTTTATGTAAAAACTACTGCAAACGTCGCCCAGTGATACCTCATCTGCGTTAGAGAATGTAACCACATTTCAGGACTAAAAAAACACACATTCGTGCTGTCGAAATGTGTGGATGGATCAAATGTTCTGCTATAATATATTAAAAATACAGGTAAAAGCCAAGCACCGAGTATACATACATACAAACAGCAAGTTCTGACCCAAGCCTTGTGCGTGCAGCTGGATCGCGTATACCTTAAGGACACTGTCAAGTTTTTCTTAGCTCGAATTCACAATTCATCGTAAGCAAGATTTTGAGATTTCTGGCCTAGTTCAAATATTATAACACCGTATTGTGCGCACTCTACCTGAATGTTTACAGCTCTCTGAGCAGTCGGCTGCACCGGCTAGCGACTCTTGTACACTCCATAGTCTCCCGACACTTACATATGCCTACCACTAATACAGAAGCTAACTTTAATTTAATCTCAGATTATTCTTTTGCTTATTTATTCTTATTTATTTTAAAATTATATTCCATGTTAGAATTTTGATCATTAATTATTTCCTGACACACATATTCGTTGAGCAGGTGTTTTTAGATAAATTCCTTTAATAGCTATATATTAGTTTCTTTAACTTTCAGCATCATTTTCTGATGTATTTAAATACTTTGTCATAATATTCATATTGAGCTCATCTAAATTTCATTCAAGTTCATATGTTATGGAGTTTGGAAGTAGCCTTTGTATTGTTCTTTATGCATGTATATAAGCTTTTTAAATTTTAAACGTTTTCTTTTGAAATTCCACAATTAAAAAATAAATTCAATAAAAAATATCACCGGTTCATCGACGAAACGTGTCAGAAGAAAATTATCAAATTGTTTTATATATTTACCATTTTTATATATTTAACAAACATTATGCGCGCACACACACACACACACACACACACACACACACACACACACACACACACACACACACACACACACACATTGGAGTAATTTAATTCACAAAATTACCGATGCGTGTCGTTGAAGTATCGAATTTGGTACGTATTAGTATTGGAGTAGAGTGGAATATTTTATAAGTTCAAAGACTAAAAGCAGATATGTGTTATGTTGCCAAGCATTATAGGCAGTTCCCCTTGTTCATGTTAAACCGTTATGCGAAATTATATAGGGCGTGTGATTAATATAATTTTATGTGTGACAATTGGAAAAGTGTTAATGAAGTGTCATCCCTGTTAAAATGGTTTATATTTAACATCCATTGAAGACACGAAGTGTTTGAATGACACACGCTGTTCGTGGAAGGACGCGAAAATGTGCAGTATGAAGCAAGACATCAGCAGTTCAAACATAAAAGAACTGATGCAAACGTGTACAGAATGCTAATTTGAGGTCGAAGAATACGTTTGAGACTGATAGCACTTGAACTGAATATGTAAAAGTAAACAGTACGGTGAATTAAAAAAGATTTCAGAAAGAAAGTAATTTCCTCAGGTATTGTGTTTCGAATCTTTACTGAGGAGCTAAAAAAACGCCAGCTTCAGGTTTCATCCTTTCTTTTGAATAATCAATAAATTATTGTTGGGAACATTACCAACAACCGAGAAACAAAACGGAGAAATGCAGTGGAAAAAAATCACTTTGACCTAAAAGAAGCAAACATGTCTGCTCACAGCTCGATACAATGGTTTTGTGAGATTTTATATTGTGCTTTATATTCTTAGACAAAGAAAAAACTGACAATCAATATGATTATTTTGAAGCTGAGTTCTTTTCGAGAATCTGTTCAAAGGAAACGATCCTATTTCTGACCTGAAAAATAAATTATGCAACATGACAATATTCGTGTGTATGTGTGAGGAATTCGCCTTCTCCTGGCGAATCATTCCATTAAGACAATTGACCGTAAGCCATCTCAAATTGACGTGGCGACCTGTAAATATTATTTATTTTTATAACTAAGATTTTTTGACTTACCTGAATTCTAACAACATAAGAAAAATTATTAAACTTTGTGACGGAAAACGAGTTTAAATATTCATACTTTGATCTCAAGCTTCCCATTTATTTACAAGGGAAGTATTTGATAATGACACCTGCCATTATATTCAAATTAAGCAAATGCGACTCAAGATTTCGAAGCAAAAAGCAAGCAAAATATTAAGAATCGTGAAAATCTCGTTACATACAAAGTAAAGAGTACTGAGGGTTGCGGAATCTCCGTCCTCTTATATGGCCGGAAATGCTGAAAAGTGTCTTCGGAAGAAGTGATTTAAAGCAACAAGAATGTGATTGTACAAAAGGATGCTGACAATACCATGCAGCACCTAGGTTTTAGAGAAAATTGAAACAAGAAAGCACTTATAATTAACATCAGGAAGGGAGTGGTGAAATTTCTAAGGCACATAAAGAAATAATAGGGATTGGAAAATGTGATATCCACAGGACAGATTGAAGGCATGACGGACAGAGAAAATTAACAGATAACATACTTAGAGTGTTGAGAGAATGGATAGCGGAACAGTGTTTAGCTGAAATAACAAAAAGAAAAATAATTATTAAGACCTACAAATCTCATGAAATTGAGGAGAGACATGGTCTCCAACGACGTAAAGAGACACGGTACGTAGAACAGGAAACTTAACAGGAAATAAATTGTCAGAACATCTCTACATATATATGTACTTTTGAGAAACCATGTATAGATAGATATCTTATTACACAAATGTTTAGCATTGTTGATAAAACTCATTTTCTAGTTCCATCTACTCATAGTTCCCCATTTTCCGAAGAAATGGTTTCAAAATGAAATTAACCATTAAACGAAATACTAATTCTTCCATCTCCTCGCGTTGTGATCCTCCTCTACAGTGGCACGAAAGTATCCCTGTTTGAGGTAGAATGTTAGATCAGATTTCAAGATTAAATCCATTTTATTCAAGGTGCCCGAGTTTTTACCTCTGTGGATTTTCACATCCATTTTACTAAAAATTATTTCGCTTTTTAGATTTGACAAATTTTATCCATTTTCCTGACATATTTTGCATTGAATTTTGCTGTTTGATGCTTATGGATTCAGTTACCGAGGCATTAGTATTAAGTCCAGCGTTGTCACCAGCATTTTCTAGATGATTTAGGAGAAATGTAGCATTGATAATTTTGTCTGAGTTGATAACTCGTTCATCCGCATAATCAATATCGTTCAAATTTTTGCAGGATAAAGACCTGAAAGTCTTGACGATGAAGTAAAACCTAGATGATGATGATGTTTATTGAGTGACATTCTCAATACGTTGACAATTGTGATAACAAAGAGAAAAAGTAGCCATAGTGTCACCCTTAATAAGCGCTGATTTAATTTCGTAGAAGCTAGGGTTCCCGTCTGGGTATTTAACCAAAGATCTAACTACATAAGTTGTAATATTTGCCAATATTTATCAAGTAATTAATCGTTATTTGAAAGGCAAACATGTGTATTACTTATATGCGATTAAGTACCTGATAATTATTGCCAGTCATTACAAATTATGTAGTTAGTACCATCGGATTTATAGTAGATGAAACGTGATAAAATTTAAGCATATACTTCATAGACTTCATGTCATAATATCCGGAGGAACGGAGAATTTATAAAAGCACTTGAAGCAAATAATAACCAATAGTTTTAGAAATTTCTTTTGAAGGAGATATTGATATTGATGCGGCATGTTTATTCGAATCAAAATGTGCTCCATTGATTAAAAATCCCAGATATACAAATGCTGTGAAAGTTTACATAATAATTTCGTTTCTTCGACACATTTTTGTTCATATTTGGGAATACGATTTTGTTCTCTATGCAGTAGGTATTTATATCTATAACCACTATCTATCTATCTATCTATCTATCTATCTATCTATCTATCTATCACACAGATATTTGTTCGGTGTTAAATTAATTTCGCATAACTGTTTGCTATTGTCATGTACTTGATCAATCCAGTTAGCGAAACTGCTATGGGCTGTAGTTACGAAATTGTAGGTTGTATAATAAGATGAAACTTTCGTGTATGTTTATCTAGCAAAAGATTGTAGGGAATCGACTTCATGTAAAATCTTGTTTAATTGTGCGAATTTCATGTAGGCTTAGTAAAAATGTACATTAAATCATGTTACTCCTATATATCTCATATGGCGTTTTACGAATCTAGTCTGAGCTCTTCAAAAAAGAGGTCTGTATTACTTATTTAAAGAAACACTTCATCTGTTGTTTTTTTTTTGTCTGATCACGCATTATGATATTGAGATTTATCTCAGTAAACACGTGTTCTATCCTATATTTTTTCATCAATCGTATAAATTATTACTTTCCGCTCTAACCAAGATTTAATAAATTTCATTCCTTATATGATTATATCGAATGTTTTGCATAAAATATTTCCTTTTATTTCGCCTCGTCTGAGATGAAGATCAACTTTGTTAATATTTGCCAATACGCATTTTCGTAGATGTCTCAGTGGCGTATTATTAATTAAACAACAACGATCGTTTGAAAGTTACTGTGACGCGATTTTCTTGAATTCGATTAGATTACACAAGGAAGTTTATCAAACTATTTCTTTGATTAACAATAAAGGTGATTCCATTCAGTTGTCATGCGTTGCCTTCCAAGAGTGATTTGTATTTTTTCTAATGTTTCCTTCTTTGAATTATTTTCCCAGGTGACTTAATATTTTGTTGTTGCATTTGGAGTTGTTTCAGTTTTCCCGGTTTTAATTTATTTTCGTATAGTTTTTTGTTAAGGATTCTGTATTCCGAATTTGCTATATTTCTTATGTGCTTATGGATTTTTGTTTCTCTACATCTGAAAGACTCTGTGAAAATAATAACCTATTTGCTATCTACGACATATTTCTATGTACAGACTAATTTGCTGAAATAAATCAGATTTATTACCTGGTGTTACTTTGATTTACACTATGCATTATACCATGCATTTTTTAAAGTTTTTTCTCCTCAGTAAGTAGAAAGAAGTGAGTACATGTTGAATATTTCGAAAAAGAAAGTGAAAAAAATGATAGGAAGATTAATAGAGAATTATTACTTGTTATATCTAAAGTAATATGTTAGGAGAACGAACATGATACAAGCGAATAAAGCCAACGAAGAACTTAATTTTTAGTAAAAGTATGTGGACAAAAAACAAGCAAATAATGAAAGAAAAATTAGGAGAACAATTTATTAAAAAATAGGGTTTTCAAGAAAAGTAACACACACCCACACACATACACACACACACACATACATATATATATATATATATATATATATATATATATATATATATAAGTAATTGTTCTGTTTATAATTAAGGATCAATTGGAACTGCTCAGCAACCTTGATATGTCCGGAAAAGATATTAGAATAATCAAGAACCTATACTGGCAGCAAACAGCATATATGCACATACGGAACGAGTCCAGCCAATATACAAAAATATAAAAGGGGCGTAATGCAAGGATGTGTCTTCACGTCGGATCTGTTCATCCTATACAGTGAGGCAGTTCTGAGAGATTTGGAAATCGTAACGGGATTCAGTATCGGCGGCCACAATCTTAATAACTTAAGATACGCAAATGACAGAGAACTGATAGCAGACACGAAAAAGAAATGACAAAAAGTCCTACAGAAGGTAGCGAAGTAGAGCGATGAGAAGGGACTAAGCATAAACTACAAGAATACAGAATGCATGCTCATCAGTAAAAGGATGAACCCGAAATCGATTTGCAGGTGCGGAAGCTTACATATCTTGTAAGCGTTTTGACAGATGATGGTAACTGCGATACTGAGATCCGTAGACGTATTGGGATTGCCAAGACGTATTTCAAAAGCATGACAGAGTATTGCGAAAATAGAATTTCTTTGGTAACAAAGAAAAGATTACTGAGCTGTTATGTAACAACTGTTCTTTTGGGCAGCGAATGTTGGACGGTCTCCTCAAAGACGAAAAAGAGACTCGTGGCGACGGAGATGTGGCTCTACAGAAAGATGATAAGGATACCATGGACTGAGCCTGTGAGCAACGATGACGCCTTAGAGAGGATGCAAACAAGGAGGAGGCTTATATTTAATATCACGAAGAGACAGCTGAAGGTTCTGGGACATGTAATGAGGAAGCAGGGCCTGGAGAATCTGATACTCACAGCTAGAATACAAGAAAAGAGAGACAACTGAAAATAATGCATGACATACCAGACGAGCTTAAGAAAGTGTATGGCAGAACATGTTATGGGGGAGGTGGCAGAGGGACGGTACTTGTTGAGAGCTGCAAGGGATAGAGTGAAGTGGAGAGTCATGATCGTCTACGTCCTGAAAGGATACGGCACATAAAAAGGAAAAGAACCTAAGTCGTTCACACGTTTTCTGGAGATGTTCCCAAGTATTTCGGTTTGAATTCCAAATCGTCTTACCCGCCTCATTCGTCAAAGTTTTAAAAAGATCACGCTAGCAACTAGCTATTATGCTCTTTCTAAACCCCTGTTCATTAATAGATAAGCCCTATACGACCGCCGACTAGGCATCAGGTTTAAAGGATTAAGGTCAGGCAAATGGCAAATAAATCTATGGTACTGAACTGAACGAAATATTTTGTGTTTAAACACTCATATAAGAACAGATACTATACGAACTAGTGCAGCATCATGCAATTTATTATTAGTGAAATAAAATTTACTTTAAAAGGTCTTCTTTCGTACATTATTTGTAAAGTGTTAATAACGCAACTGTCGCAAGTAATGGATGATAGTATCATTCGTCAGTCAAAAATTCGATAAAAATATATGCGTACAATCATCAGCTACATTTTTCCAATTCCTATGCTGACAGAGCTCACCGTAATGCGTGGGCATTAACAATCAACACCATATTTTAGATTAATGCATAGAGGGATTCCCATGTATTATATTCAGAAATTTATCAGTTTCATTATATTAATTTCAACCATCCCTATTCTTACACGAGAAGTAGTTTCTCTGAAAGGACTCATTTCTTCAATTTCTATTTGCAGGTTTCTGTATTTACTCTATCTGAATTCTTTGAGATAAATATTGCAAGCGCATGTTACAGTCATGTCGATTAGTAGAAACATTATATTTGTGTTGTTTACCAATTGTACCTGGTCTGTTTTCGTTGATTGTTCGATCTTTGTTTGCATGATGATTATTATTATTATTATTATTATTATCATTATTATTATTATTATTATTATTATTATTATTATTATTATTATTATTTCCTTTGATATCTGGCATTTACACATTTCTTTCCGGGTCCCGCCCAGGGACCTAAAGTTAGAAATGGCATCATGACACTTTCCACTGCAAAAAAAAAAAAAATAATTACATAGATAAAGCCCTTCGTAAAGTGTGGGCTGTACTTGTCAGAACAATTTTTTGTATCTCTTTGAGGCATGGACTTCCAGGGATCCCTTCAATCAGCCTACTGGAATCTTTTCCAACCGGTTCAAGGGCTCCAACTACAACAGGAATTGCTAATGTTCCCATGTGTCACATTTTTTAGATTTCTATTTCAAGGTCTTTGTATTTTGGCAGCTTTTCGAATATCTTCAACGATACATTGCAGTCTGCAGGGACTGCCATATCAATAACGATTATTATTATTATTATTATTATTATTATTATTATTATTATTATTATTATTATTATTACTTTTATTATTTTTATTATTATTATTATTATTATTATTATTACTTTTATTATTTTTATTATTATTATTATTATTATTATTATTATTATTTCATGTATTTGGAATTTTCACCTGGAATTTAAGCAAAAAACTTCATGAAATTTCCATCATTACACTGTTCACAGGTTCTTTTACTATAATTAATATTTACATCATCTCATCGAACGAATCTAGTCAATGCGATAGGGAACAATTCACATTAAGTCTCCACGAAAGTTTGAATTATGGTATTATATAAAAAGGAAATGCACAAAGAACTCGACTAATGGAATACCCGATGTATTCAATGTCGAATAAAATCGTTTGTACGACCTGGGGATAAGGAATGTCTACCATCGCATCTTTTATGCTTTTCTCGTAGCATTCTATATATTACCAGTTAATCTCGAATACATCGCTTTTATTTTTTTAACGTTCACGCTATTTTCTACTTTTATTTGTGTAATCGATTTTTACTATGATAAATCTTGATATTTTGTATTCATTTACTATAAGAATTAATTTTATGTCGTTTTTTCCCTCAGCCAAATCGGGAGATGGTATCTGATGCTTTCAGGGCTCAACACTGAACCATATTATTTGGTATGAATTAAAGAGGGATACACATGCGCACTAGTATTTAATTATTTTTTCAATTTAATTAGACACATGCTGTAGTGTAATCATCCATTTAGGAAGCAGGTGGTAAGGATATTGAAGTGAATATGTCTATGCCAGTCCCGATTTAAAAACAATAGCAAATACCCTTTCAATGTTCAATCTATCCTCGTGAAATGTAAAACTGTAATATTTCTGACAAACTGACTCAGCATCGATCGATTTTAATTTGTTTAAATTTGGTATAAGAGAGGCTATCAGATTGTAGCATCTGTTATTCTTTGTCGGATCATTTTTTGTATTCTTTTTTGCAATGAATTAAAAGAAAAATCAGTATCCTGAGATTGAGTTCGATTTTTAGAGATGTGAAATAAATACGCATGGCAGTGTTCAGAAAAAGAGATTTGTAATCATGTTAAATAATCTTCTTCAGTATACAGTGGCAAGCGCTCTCACATGACCTTACAAATTACTACGACGAACTGTACGTTTTCTCGCAGTTTGTCAAAATATTCTTATTCCCACACGCATGTGATCATTTATTTGTTAAACTCACCTCACGTATTGTTAACATTGCCAGCCATAAATTTTAGATTTGATTTGTCCGTTTTCTTTGCGCCAATTTAATCATATATTTTATCCGGTTACGATTTCTCATATACGCATGTGCAATCAGCTAATATTTCACATTTTTATCTTGAAAAATTTTCTGCAAAATATATAATTGTTTTTAGTGCATCTACTGTGAGACATTCAAATCCATATCTCTGAATTCTGTAAAATTCAATTTACACATATATTTATATTTCTGTATGTTACACAAGCTCAGCTTCCATACGTATAACTATTAATATAGGAAGTATTTAGTTGGAAGGAATGTTCTTGCAGTATCTAAATAAATTATTTTTCTTCAAACTTTCTTTCCAACCTGATAATTCACATAATAGCCTAAACAACAAGGACCATCTTCATGTTAGTATTGTTGCCAAATAAACTAAAAAGTGAAATATATATAAGTATATACTAAGTTTCTTCTTCTTGCTCATATCATTACCATGTTATTCTTTTGGGATTGTTTAATGTTTCTAGTTTTCCTTTGAATTATAGACTCAACCATCAACATTTCATAACACTAATCGAGCAAAATAGTAAAAATATGTTTTATTTTTCTCTCTACCATAGAATAAAGCATTTGTATGATACTTATAGATGTGTGATTACTTTTTATCACAATAAAAGCAAGTACTTAGAGTTATATTATAGTAACCTTAATTTGAACAAATATTTCATTCGAAGTTATTTTTAAAGAAATGCAATGTGAGCTCCAAATATCGTCTTTACTATATATATATATATATATATATATATATATATATATATATATATATATATATATATATATATATATGTAGGTCTAAATAAATTCCACACATTATTAATTTTTTTTTTTTTTTCATAAAATCTTTTCATAGTCACAGATAACCTCCCGTGTATTGCAATTAAATGATGTGAGAAATGTGCTATAATTATGAAAATCGTTTTTATTTTCCATTTCTTAAGTACTTTCGATCTTCTTCCGAGATCATCTTCAGTGGTGTACGTCGTAATACAAAACTGTGTGTTGTTCTCGCAAGTGCTAGTGGTAATACAAATCTGTTTTTGATATCTGTTAATGTAATATTTCTTTTTGCATTCAAATGCAACGATTGACAGTCAGGGTTAGCGCTCATCAGAACTTGAAAAATTATCCACTATGGGATTTTTTTTGTTGTAATATCATGGCCATGCGCGCGTTACAGCGACAAAAACTGTTATATATATATATATATATATCTATATATATATATATATATATATATATATATATATATATATATATATATATATGTGTGTGTGTGTGTGTGTGTGTGTGTGTGTGTACACACGCCCTGTGTTGGTGTGTCTGTGTGAGATAGAAATGTTTTTGAGTTTTGTATAATTTCTCATAATAATTCGTTGAGTCTAGAGCATGACTATTCAATAGAATGCAGAAATCTCTGGACAGGATAAAGCAGGAAATAAAACTCAAAATGTGTGTTTTCACATATACAAGAACTATCCCTGTATTTATAATTTATCATATTTCGTTAATATATAAGTTATATCTGTTATTAAAGCATTTATATTATACAGGTACTATTAAAATAATTTCCTTCAAAAACCAAATAACATAATATGAACACTTAAAAATTATTATCTAAATGACAAGGTATTTCACTCTTGTTTTCAGTAGATATTACTTAAACAACAGGTATAGGCGAGGTTTCTACCTGTGGGCTTCTCAATATATGTCTTGATTTTTATTTTAATGTTTGCAGACTGTGATAACCGGAGCATGATGTTAAGGAATGTGCAGCATAAATAATAATAATAATAATAATAATAATAATAATAATAATAATAATAATAATAATAATAATAAATGCCTTGAGGCTAAACCAAAGACAGCTTTCAGGCTTGTTGAGCATAATTGATTGTAGCTCTTAGCATGCAATTTGTGGACTATATTAAGACGGATTACTCAAAAATGCAATAACTTAATGGACTTCAGTAAACTATTCTCCTGAAATATTGTATTATGAGAAGTATTTTTTTTATTACAACCGGAAGTAACAGTGTTTTCTTCGTCAAATAATGCAAAATGGCCCCTAATACGGAAACAGTTCATATTGCAATACCATTACCATTACAGAAAGTATAGCTTAGTGTAGCACCGATTTCCCTGTCACTGGTGTAACTTTAAACATTCGTACATATCGCTTAGGATTAGGTGCGGTGCGAGAATTTTTTCATGAATTGAGGCATTCGTGAGCCTCGTGGCAGGGTGTCTAGAATTTTTCTTTTGTGTTTCAAGGATGAGTCAGAAATTGAGATTTTCGAAAGTCACTTGCCAGGAGGCTCATTTAAAGACATCCTTATCCGACATGTTTAAGCAACCTGAAGGTATATATATAAATAGACCCTTACAGCAATATTACGCCCCGGTTTTATAAAATAAATTCTCGCCACAGTGTGTATATCCGCCTGTGATTCATATGTCTGGCATACACGTATTGAACTGAATGACAGTAATAATATTTTGCGCGCACTATATATATATATATATATATATATATATATATATATATATATATTGTTATCCACAGACATACTGCTTTGCTGTATCGCGGCTCATCAGTGTGGCTAGACAACCAATTGCCTCAAGCCAGGATAGAAACCCGACTGATTTCGCATGTCGGAAATTTTTACCCTAAGCTATTGACTCTAGGCAGAGAGGAAGATGAATTTTTTATTTTCTAGTTTTTGAGGCAACTCTTTAACGGAACGAGATGATGAAAGAAGTCGGAAGTGGATACCTGAAAATGTTAAGTAATGATTGGCGGTGCGTTGGTTCTTTTTCAATGTCCTTAGAAATTAGGTGAAATAAAGTCTTCTTCTCCAGATCGCGCATAAATGAATAATTCAATGGTTATCGTCTGAAAAACAACGAAAGTCTTAATAAGTGTATTATTTAGTATTTTGTTTCTAAAAGGTTTATAAAGAATACAACGAACGAAGAATAAATATATGGAAATATGGCCGATTCTCATTATATCATAAAATGTATAAATTTTTGTTCACGAAAATTATTAACAGTTTTTTTTATTATCTCTCTTATTTGGGAGGAGCTACCCCATTTTCAGCTTCCAGTTTCGATATAGTCCAAAACCGCCTCCACATCCTTGTTCTCCAATCTGCAATCACTTTCCCACAGATGAGACGTCGCAAGATTCTCACTGCTCTATCTCTATTACATGGAAAATGATCACACAAACTACATTACTTAGTTTCACCAGTTCTTCCTTTGGAGGGTAAAACCTGCCATGCTACACACATTTCCGCGAACCATCTTCCTTCTCAACTTATTCCATTCGTAAGAACTAAGTTTCGCTCGAGCAACGTTTTCGCGCGAACCACAGCTCCGTGGAAACGACTCCGAAATATATGCTTTCCCGATCGCTATTATCTTAACCTGTTAAAATCTAGATATAACCTTTACTATCTGTCCGCATAAATTCTAATACTAACTCTGTAACACTCTACTTCGAGTGTCTCCTGGGTTTTGCCGAGGGTGAACCTCACTGTAAAAAATAACGTGGAAATTGGTATTCATAATTAATGCCTACTTGAGAATATACCATTAATTTTAATAAAAAATAAAACATGTATTAAGTAGATACTAAAAGTATAGGATTCTACTTATAACACATTAACTTCAACCGTAACGGAAACTGGACTGTAGATGGTAATTAATTAATTATATGCAGTGTTTAATGTTCCAATACACTATGATATTTATGTCGAGTTTAAATTCACCGAAGGTTAAATTTCTTCTGCACCTAACCAATGTACAACGGTAGAACAAACAATTTTATATCAGCCATCTATATATCTTAATAACAATTATGTCCATAACATTTAATTTTTATAAGGATCTGTAAAAGCATATTTTAATAAACTTTCCAACTATATTATTTACTTCTTGTTATTGCATTCCGAGTTGTGGTTTCTGTTACACACACACTCATATATTTAATTGTGTGTATTGTAAGTGTGTATTTCGTTAGCAATTATTTCAATTAGATATTTTTAGTTAAAGCATTTACGTATTCATTGGAGAATTTATATTTAATTAGCAGGCACCAGGAAAATGCATGATCATGTCCGAAGAATAATTTCTCTGCTTTTTAAAACAGACACCGCCGCCTTCATTATATATATATATATATATATGTGTTTGTGTTTGTGTGTGTGTATGTTTGTGTGTGTGTGTGTGTGTGTGCGTGTAACTCTGTGTGTGTATAACTGTGTGTGTGTTCGAAATGTAGGGGAATCCATTTTACTAATTATACGTGCGCCTATTTACTAGCTTCTCCTAAATCTCATGCAATTTATTCCATGTTGCGTGCTGCAATGTGCGTGAGGAAACATTAGCTCACTATTTCTTATTCTTGGATTGTCAAGTGCATAAGAATGAATTCAGTGCTCTTCATGCACTGCTCCCTAATTACAAACAAGTTATGTTGTGGATCATGCCAGCTGAACGCAACCAACGGATGTCTGACTTACCTTTACTATTCTGTATTTGTGAATACATCATTCACCCATGGGAGCACGCAAACTATATTATACAGGCCCGCACTCACATATACACATATTATTATTATTATTATTATTATTATTATTATTATTATTATTATTATTATTATTATTATTATTATTCCCGATCATACACATCTTACTGTTCTCTACTTGTCTTCGCTTTCTTATAAGTAAATTCAATCTCAGTCAGATTATTTAATAATTTTACATGTATTATTTTACATTTGGTAACTACTATTCCTGGCACTTCTTTGTGTTGTTCCTCTTTTATATGCTGATCATGCTCTCACAACCTTCCTATTATTTGTAGTTCTAAGCAGTGTTTTCTTTCTCCCTCTCAACCATTTCCTGTTCTGCTTTTCATATTTAAAATCTCTTAATTAGGTTCCTCGGTATTTCATAGTGTCACTATAGTCTTCAGTGTACCCTTCGTGTTTCCAATTATTTAAGGATGTTAAGTGGGACAATTTAATGTCTAATAAACGAAAGTGAATAAATGCTGTTATTTTCACTGTTGATTTCTTTCTAAACATTATCCATTTTGAAAATAACTTTTCTTCTATCCGGCTGAAAGACATGACATTTCCGTCTTTGTAAGTATAATGTGCAGCAACCATTCATCGGATGTTAGTGAATGATTCTACTTCATGAAAGCCCGGTAAGAGATACCTCAGTAAAGTTAGTGGTAGTATCAGAAGAAAGTATTGAAAGTGACATGTCAGCCTTAAAGGCGATTCTCTTCTTACCGATAATAGGTAATGATTTAAATATCATGACATGAATACTTCTGGCTCCTGAAAGTACGTATAGTTTATTGTCTAATTACATATCTTTTCATAATGTCCTCGAATAATTCTGACACCAACCAAACTACTTGAACTTGGCTAAAGAATCCTTTACTTCAACGTTGTTACACTGCCTGCGTAGTTAAGAGGGGATTTTGAGGATTGCCCTTGAAATCCTGAGATATTATGTTTATTTTTGTATACTCTGTGATTGTACTATTTAATATATTTTGATTAAACTAGACAAGGCCTTATTTTTGTTTACTTTTATCAATTACCGTCAATTGCGGTGTGCAAGCCAAATTTCCAAGCCTGAATAATAGTGCATAAACACAAACACAAACACAGACAAACACACACACGCGCGCACACATAAAATTAAACGTCATCATGTCATCTTTGCTGGCTGAAACGAATATGCAAATGCCAGAGGCGCATGTCAATGTGTATTAGATAATCTTGAAAAGAAAAGCGGCGCGCATTCTTTTGTCAATTATTGGTATGCGACTTAATGCGTTTTGTGCATTTACATTAGTGTGTGTGCAGTTGAGGGTGTGTTCTGTCGAAATATTTTTCCTTTTCCATCCCCACTCTCTTATGTATGCCATCTCCATTCTCTTACGATGTTTACAGTGTATGTGTGCTTGCGGAATATCTAGCTTGCTAGTTGTGGTGAATAGAATTGTAGGTGTTTGAACTTCATTTCACGTGCCAAAAAAACAAACGATCTCTTTCTCTCTCTCTCTCTCTCTCTCTCTCTCTCTCTATATATATATATATATATATATATATATATATATATATATATATATATATATATATATTTATAACTATCTCTGCTTCCGTCTCTCTCTCAGAAAATATGTGTGTGTGAGTGTTTGGATGTGTTTCGTGTGTGTACACAATATATATCGAGTGTATATATATTGTGGTTATATGTATTATATGTGTATAAATATATATGCATGTATGTATATATATATATATATATATATATATATATATATATATATATATAGACTGTGTATATATATATATATTATGTGTGTATATATATTTTATGCGCGCATGTATTATGTATTTTTGTGTGGACCTATAATTTGTGTGTATATACTATATATTTGTATATTATATGTGTATATGTATGTGTGTGAATATATATATATATATATATATATATATATAGATAGATAGATAGATAGATAGATAGATAGATAGTTAATATTTTTCTGGATGTATGTGTGCTTGCTGAATGTCTAGCTTGATAGTTGTGGCTAATATGCGATACATAACTGTGACTTTTGATCAGAAATATTTCGACTACATCTTTTTCTCCTTATATTTTAATAGACAAAATTAGTTGACTCTTTTTTCATTTGTCTGGGTTTTTTTGTCTCCAGATAAGTCCCAAACTATATGACCAGAAAACAAAGCTTGTCTTAAAAACACAATTAGAAAATTTAGTGTTAAATTAGGTTTTAAACTAGTCACTAGTTATTCTTTTTCATGTATTAAATCGCCTACGTCCCGAAGGGACACGGTACATAAAAAGAAAGATTATGTTGCATTTATACCCAAACCTTAATTGTTGACTGCGATACAAAATCCAATTCTTATTGCGGGAAGACGTCGGGCTGTTTCCCAAATGTTGTAAAATGGATATTTCATTTGAGTAACAAATAAAATATTTGCCAAAATCTGCAGCAGACACATATACTTTATATATGATATTCGTACTGGAAATGATTTAAGCCCTCATGCTGTTCGTTACCTACAAATTCTATTGGGATTAAAGCTCCTTCCAGACTGAAATCGAGCTCGTTTATTCGTACCATCGCTAAAGCTGCTAGAAGACTCCTCGTTTCCTTGAACCGTTCCAGAAAGTGTTTGATTCTTATTTCCGTGATCGGTATCTACAAGAGTTATACCAGACCAAATATGGTGTATTGCTGGAATATCTAAACTGGTACTACCCAGTTATCAGTACCAAGACCTCACAGAATTCAAAAACGGCCTTGTGAGAGATGAATTACATCCCACCCTGAAAACCGTTTGCCAGAAAAAAAATGCCGTTAGAGTCTCGCTAATCTATCTCTTTTTTACGGAGAAAGTTCAGAGCAGCTTTTTCTTACTCCTTTTTTCTACTAGTTCAGCAATTCACAACTAAGACCTGGCATATCTCGTACCTAACGACACCTCATTGTATTTCACTTCGTATGCCCCCGGAAAAGTTGAAATTATTGTCATGCACCTTCTTCCCAAGAACTGGAACTTTTCGAAAAAAAACTCCCGTGAAGTTGCTTCCTGAACGACATCATGCTTTGAATCTAGAATTTTATATTCTGCATCTTCTTATAATGTGCACTTCTTTACTCCTCAACTTACGCTCTTAAAACAACGTCATTCAGTAACTTTGGGGACTCTTGCGCCATGTATTTAGTAAACATTATTATTAAGAAACTAATATCTACTTCAAGACATTTTTGCCATGTGAATTTCACTACTATCACATTTGTGGAAATTTTCTGGCTATTTATGTCGAATTGAGTTAATTATCTTTTTTTTTATAGAATTGAATTATATTTGTAATGGTAATGTCTTCCCAAGAATCGCAACAATCTAAATTTCTGCAATAGGATTTGCGTCGCTGCCATGCAATTCCTTGTAAATTTCAACCGCACTATTGCAAATGGTGAAGCCAAAAGAATGACGTAATAATCCTCAACATATCAATAATTCCAGGTCATAAACATATGAATTCAAGCAACTGCAAATATAGGCGCGACTCGGCTTTGCAAAGTTTATCATGTAAGCCCAAAAGCAATCTCTCGAGATCACTGGCGTTAATATCGATTCAACATCCATTCCGAGAGCAGCAATCTGGAAGCTGTTAAAATGAACTATTATTCACGGAATATAACTAACAAACGTCTAGGCTAACAGGAAAATGAAAATATTAAAGCACATTTTTAACTATTAGACTTTTACAATAGGATTTCTCTGGATAAAATATTCTTAGATTTTTGAGTAGGTTCATAAAAGTAAAGATTTATTTCCCTTCAAACTCTGGAGCCACCAACATACAGCTGACCATGTCAAAAAACGAGATCGTCTAAGTGCATTACAGCCACTCAACGTGTTTGGCCTTTTGATTAGTTTATTAACATCGCAACATTAATTTTAACGGAATTTCAGTCTCTAAACTTTGAACGAAACATCTTTAGGAATCAAACAAAATATTGGTATATAGACACCCCTTCTCCCCCAACATAAATTATTGTTGCTTCAATAACATAAGGTATCATTCTTTTCATTAATGCCTTGTGGCTCTGCAAAGTTTGGACGATCAAGATTTCGTAATAGCATTATTGGAGAACCAATTCTGAAATCGAATCTATGTCTTGGTAATCCAGATAAATCAAGAGAATTAAAAAGTTATGTTAGATAATTGACTGCATCTCAACGGTTAATAGCAGTATCGACAGATTTATAGGAGTTGACAATTTCCAGGTGTCATTTTCAAAAGTTCAAAATTAACTGAATTTACTGCGGTATTTTTGTGCTAGAATGGCTCTCTCAAACAACAATTTTCAATTTCCATAATGAGTATTAATATTGGGAAACGCTTTGGCAATTAACCCCAAATCCGGTGGTCCTAAATTACATATGGGTAATGGATCAATTAAACTATCACTGCCCATTGGGACTCTCCACTCTCCTAATATTAGCAAGATTTCTGAAAACTAATTCGATGTTATATATCCACGCAGATATGCTTTCATATTAGTTCTCAATTATAAGATCTTTACATGTCCCCGTAATAAAGAGGGTTTCAATGAAGCTCAAATTTTATCTGCTCTAGTACCTTTTGAAATGACAGGGAGAATTTATTTAAATTTTCAAAGATAAAGACAGGTAATTCACCCATCAGAGAATTATTGATCCTAATATCACTTATTTTTCTATCCAAAGATTCAAAAGCTCTCTTATGTTTCATTGGGAATTTATCTAAAACAATCAAGTAACACCTTTTGGAAACTTGTGCAATTCCAGAATTCCTGTTCAGGTCCAGTGGAAGTTTAAATGTTGAATGAGCTGTTCTGTCTGCAGGTAATAATGCAGAAGCAATTCCCAATGAAGCAACTGCAAGTGCAATTCTTTTTTGACTTCTTAACCCGACCATTAGTAAAGTGGGGACAAATATTTTTCCTGTTGAACCAGATGCATCTAGAAAAATATTCCACATTTCTTGTATCTAAAAAGATCTATAATTGTGTCATGAGCTATTTTCTAATCAGGTAGATTCTTTGTCTGATTTTCTTCTATGCAACATACTAATGAAGATATATCATATGCAATTTATCTGAGCAATTCTCTTGTTAACTTTTTCTCATTTCGTCTTGCTATCTTTGGATGGTCATGTGTATGTAGATCAGTTCCTCCCATGGCTATGACTCTATACTCAATGTCGATCAATGCTTAATTCTACAGTTCTTCATTGTAAGAAAACTTAATATCTTAAATCGCACTTGTAATTACTGTTTGCAATCTTCAGTTAAGGTTTTCTTGTGTTTCTTCCAAAGTCCTAATCGATCACTTACTTCACAACATTTAATGAGGATAGAAAAAAGCGCTCTAATGTATGTTGCACTCTGAAATACAGGTTCTTCTGTTAAAGTAGCCTCCAATTGTGTATGATCTTCCAACAAACCACGTTTAAATTTAAATTATCTATATGTTGAGCACATTGTTCCATCGACTATACGTATATCTTCAAATGAATTAAGACCTTTGACATCATGAGTAAGAATCATTTGTCAGTTGGGATTTGCAGTATACATTCTTCCAAGTGCACTATCAAATTTGATGTCTGAACATCCATCTACTGGTCTACTCCTATTTCTTCTGTTCCAGCTGCCATTTTGACTCGTGTAAAATGAAGGAAAAAGATGATAAAAGATTGTGTTAGCAAAGGGATGTATTGCACATAGCTGGAAGGATGCTGGAAGCGCAGTCTCTCTTGGAGTTATGTTTTGCCGAGCTACATTCGCTTCAGAGAAGTAAATTATTTGTCAATGTTTTAAATGAACATCTACTGTCTGAAATGTTGGCTATCGCCCATGAATAAGAAATTAAAATATCCTACAAGCTGCTTCATTGCTACTACAGTATCGACCTTGATGGTACATGCTTGCATAATCTATTTGGTTTAATGTTTGCTTTTGCCTATTTTCATTCACATAGATTGTTAATTGTAAAGCTAACAGTGCTGCATCTGATCTTTTGTTAACACATTTGCAGACATATTTAATTGATTTTACTGTGTTACAGAACTCAACATCAAAGTTATTTCAAGAGTAGGGGACCCTATAGAACTAAACATATTTTGTCAATTACAATTGGGTTTTGTTCCGATCCAATTACTATCTCAAATCTGTCATCATCGGAATCTTTTCATTTAAAATACAACGCTTGGAGTACTTGTTATAAACCATACAGGGGAAAATTCTGTTTCTATCATCAGAAGTACCATGGAGCATGGACCATTTGAGTATCATAAAGCTTTTTGTCTTTTGTAGGATCTGGCAGTTCTGCAGATGTTATATAATCCACCTGAGTGGTGTGAATTTTCACCATCAAACTTATCAAAATGTGGATATAAAGAAGACCTTGTTTTTATCACTCAAATGGTTACATGTAACATCTTACATCACGGATCATGAGAAGAAACCATGAAAGTGATGATTCTAGAACAAGTATAAAGTTTTTCACATAACTGTTCTTTTCATAGAGCAGATATTGCAGCATTTTGATTGTATCAATCATTTTAACTCTAACAACATCAGCTCTCTTTTAGCCTGTTGAATCAAATCAGACACAAAGTAAATTTGAAGAAATTGAAGCTCTTCAGTTGGTAGGGACAATAAAGATCAGATACGAACATACACTTGCGCATGGAGTATAAATGTAGGCATATATCCTCTCTCACGAATAATCTTAGCACAAAAAGCGGTAATCTGGAATGCATTAATATAGTTCTGAATGTTTTTAAGAAAACACTTTTAATGATTAAGAGCACCTGTAAAAAGTCCACTCATTGTTCTAGAGGATCTTGAATAAGCTTCAAATTGACCTTACCACCAGTGCAGCACATGACAGGAGGTTCATTTTCCCACATTTTTACTTCACATTAGGTAAAAGCTTTTGTCATTTCATCATTCTACACTTTGTGATGAGATGCATAATCACTTGTTGGGATATAAATTTGTTTTCTTAATTTGGAACCTCAACTACATTTGTCGTTCTGATTCAACTGATCTCTGCTTCTGCAGCAGGAGATTTTCTTTCAAGAAAGGAAACATTCTTGGGAGGCATATTAGCACACATATTAAACATTTTGCTGACTTAACTATACTAATAATATGGTTTGTAACAGATATGTGACTAAATTGTACTTTCACTAATATCTAACAGATGTGTCACCAAAAAAGTATTAAGTGTATCTAACGCTTAAGCATGATCATGATTTTTATATATAAAAATATAGAGAGGGCGCGATCTCGGACAGTTGTTCCCCAGCGCTGGGCCCCTCTCAGAATAATTATCTTCAGTCGCAAATCTGTCATTTGACGGAGCTGCCCCTGAGAGCACTCTGCTCAAAGACTGAGAAGCAACTTAAGATGATAAATAATCGTGTTACAAACTATTTTATAGTAATTTGTATTTATTCAAATGAGTTATGGTTGTGACAAAACGTCGGCTTAATGCGGGACGCCCGAGCGCGTAAAACAAGGCTAAAAACAAAAATTGTTCGAGCCAATTGTTCGGTTGCGCTAGCCTCATTGCGAGCACAGATCCCTCTGTCCAGTGCAATGACAGGGAGCTGCTTCAGGCAGCGTTTCCCCAGACCTGGGAATGTTTCTGTATAATTTACCTCTCTTGAGACTCTGCCCTTTGTCGGAGCTGCCCTTGAGTTCACTCTGACTGAAGACAGTGACGCAACTGAGGGATGATGAATAAACGTATTAAAATTATTTTATAGTAATTTGTATTTACACAACAAGCACGAGGTCAGGTTGTGACACAAGGTAGGTTTAATGTGGGGAGACAGAGAGCGTACAGTCGGGCTAAAAAAATGACCGAAATCCCGCAACCGTTGGCCTCGGTGCGAGTACCGATCCCTCTCTCTCAAATGCAATGATTGGGCGTGACCTCGGGCATCTTTCTCCAGGGCTAGGCACCTCTCAGTTTAATTTTCTTCAGTTGCGACTCTGTCATTTGACGGAGCCGACCCTGAGCGAATGCTGTCCAAAGACAGACGCAACTGATAATTAATGCACCAAATTACTTTATAGTAAATTGCATTTACACAACTTCCCACGAAGTTAGATTGTGAAACAAGGTCAGTTCAATATGTGAGGACCGATCACGTAGCCCGGGCTAGGAACAAAAAATTCTCGAGGCCCCGCAGCAGTCGGTTGCGCTTTCCTAGGTGCAAGAACCGATCTCTCTCTCTCTCTCTCTCTCTCTCTCTCTCTCTCTTGTGCAATGAGAGGTCGCAGCATTGGGCAGATGTTCCCCAGTGCTGGGTATGTTTCTGTGTAATTTTCCTCACTTGCGATTAGGTCCTTTGTCGGGGCCGCCACTGAGTGCACTCTGCCCAAAGACAGACACAACTGTGAGATAGTAATTAATGAACCAAATTACTTTATAGTAATTCACGCATTAGGTATTTACTCTGTCTCCACACTAAGACGAATTGTGACACAAGGTTAGTTTTAAGGTGGGGACCCGAGCGCGTACACCCGTCCCAGGAAAAAAAACTGTCGCTGATCCCTCTCTCTGGTGCAATGAGAGGACGTGAATTAGGGCAGCTATTTCCCAGGGCTGGGCATCTCAGTATAATTTTCGTCAGTTTTCTTGGACAAAAACAATTGTTTTTGGGGACACGTACTATGGAGTGATGAAACAGATATTGAGCTTTTTGGACATAATGATGTACAGAAGGTTTCACGCAAGAAAAGTGAAACTTTCCTCCCAAAGAACACAGTGGCAACATTATAACACGAAGGCTACTCGATGATATTTTGGGGATGTTTTAGCTCAAGGGGGACTGGAAAATTAATTACAATGAGAGGAATAATGTAATCTGCAGTCAGTATCAAAGTTCTGGAGGAAACTCTACAAATATCAGCGCAAAAATCTTCATTTAAGTCGGTGATTTACTTTCCAGCAAAATAATGATATCAAACATACGTCTAAATCAGTGACTGTGTGGCTTTAGTACAAGAAGATGGCAGTCCTGCCATGACCTTCATTGAGTCCTGACTTGAAATGTATTGAAAATCTATGGCAATAATTGAAAGTACGAATAAATCGTGGGTACCAAAAAGCCTTCAGGAATTAGAACATATAATCATTGAAGAATGGGAGAAAATCCCACAAAAGACTTGTTCAAATCTCCTTAAAATCCTTTAGAAAACCATTGCAGCAAGTTATAAAGATGATAGGCCGTGGTATTTATTAGTAATATTGTGAAAGATGTCCAATTTCTTTCTATTTTTCATACATTAAGAATAATTTTCTAATTTCCTATTTTACGTAATTCGACTGCCAAACTTGTTGTATTTAATCTATTGTTTTGGGAATTGAATTTTATATTCCGTTTTTGTATTTATTAACACGTAAAAAAATTGATTCATACGAGTAGTAGTTTATGAGATAATGATGAAAACATTCAAAATCAATTTCTGCAGAGAGAAATAATTCCATTTTGATCACTCTCCAGACATCATAGCTCTGTCAAAATTTTCAAAGGTATCCACTAATTTCTCTGTCCCTGGTTATCATTCTCTGTTTAGGAGTAACTCTAGTTTCCACATGCATGGCCTTGTTGCCTACGTTCGGGAATTCTTACCGACGTGGGAACACTCTCCTGAGTATCCAGACTGTTCTTACGTGTGCTTCCGATTGACTATACTAAATTCTGTCAGTCTCGTATATCGTTTGCGTACTTCTCATGATTCTCCGTGCAAGATACAATTTCTCATAGTATAAACAAGGCAATCTCTCTACACCCTTTTGCAAATACCCTTGTTTCCGGCGATTTTAATGACCATGGTGGTTTAATCAATCAGATGTCACTGGCAACCAGAACATGAAATTCTCTATAACTCTCTTACTTATAGTAGAGTTCCCCATATGTTTACCCAGTAATTCTGATGGACACTCTTCTCTACTTGACATTTTTCTACTCTAAACTCCAATTCATCTCGTACTCTGTCCTCTTGGAATGCGACCATACAGTGATGTATGTATATATATATATGTATCTCCGCTTTCCATCTCTTACCAATGCGCTGTTTGGGGCCCGATGTTGGACACCATCTGTGATGCACCTAGGAATTATATTCTTACACATCCTGGGCAGAAATGTGCCACAGTGATATCTTCATGGCTGAAAACCGGCATCGATATTTTCGTTCCAGCACTGAAATAGCGCATGAATCCACGGGAATTTCCTTGGTTCGCACCTGCCTGCTCAGTCGCTATAGTCCAGAGGAATAACTTCTTCCGGCTAAACCCAATCGACACGTCTTATAGTAACAGACGCCTCTTTCTCATTACTCTAATAATTGTGCGTCCTCAAATAAGTGAATTAACGGTTTACTGAAAGAATAAGACGCCGTGCAGCCTCTCACATGTTTGCTTCTAGAGATTGCTAACCGTCTTGCAATAGTTTGCAGAAGAATAGAATATCCTCATCTATCCTCTCTTCAATAAATGAGAAGTATTATCATCTACTGAAGATAACCTATCGTGCTCTACTAGGATGTTCTTTGCCAACTCCACTCTCAAATCATCTGGAGTAACTGTGACAGATTTTTCCACTAGAAGGAGGGTTTTAGTGAGTTATATCCTCATAAACACGTAACTAGTTTCAGGCATTACGTTTAAATTATATTCTCACAAGGCAAGCGGATGTAACGGTATCATAGCTTTATCACATTGACGATATAGGGTTATATTGAGATGATGGCCTTAATGAACCGTGTTTCCTATATTTACAAGAAAAATTACAAATAATAAAATATGCTGATAAAGGCTCTGTTAAACCAAAGGAAGTAAATTAACTTTAAAATGCCGAAACCGTTTATCTTTTACCGAAACACATAGTATAAAATGAAATTAAAAATAATAATAATTACATATTACCACGTATCTAGCCATAATTTATTAGTATATAATTGTCCACCCTCTACGGGCAATTACCTTAATTTGTTTAATCAGCTTGAATATAGCTATATATTGCAGTTTATTTACTATTATTAATATTGTATATATACATATACATACATACATATATATATATATATATATATATATATATATATATATATATATATATATATATATAAATATATATACATACATACATATATATATATATATATATATATATATATATATATATATAAATATATATATATATATATATATATATATATATATATATATATATATATATATATATATATATATATGTCCCACATTATTAAATATATCTACACGACACTTTTTGAAACTACCTGAATATTATAATTTTTTTAAAAAATTCTGTTAACTTTACGTATGAATAACCTACCCCTCCCTTAAACGAATATAACTTGTCATATCCGGCTACAATCACGATACATTTGTCGCTGCCATATTATCGCATTCATCAATGATACCATGTCTATGTGCCAGTTTAACGTAACATAAAAACACCTCATCCCCTCCACCATCTCACCATATTTTTCTACTTAGCATAAATCGATTGGTTAATCGAGATATTCCCACAAGTCTTTTTAATTTCTGACCCTATGCCGCGTTCTTTAACTTTAGGAAACAAGGTAACGATTTTTTTTTAAAATTTACTTTAAAATCATGTTATAACCAGTTACCTATCATCACCTGAGGAAGTACAATCATAATAATGAAACATGAAATCATATGAGTAGTGATTTCAAAATGTTTTTTTACTATAATCACTGATAATATAATAAATATATAACAATAATAATTTACTTTTACTCCATTTCTTTTCTCATATATATATATATATATATATATATATATATATATATATATATATATATATATATATATATATATATATATATATATACATACATGCACTTTTGAAATTACGTTACCTTTAGCAAATGACCATTTACACCTACGAATTTTAATTTTAATTTCGGAGGATTTTTCAAACTCTTTCTGGTATCGGTTTGTAGTGTACTGTTTATTTGGAGAAAGAAAAGAGAGAACGTGCGTAATTGGATATTTATTGTGAGGTAAGGTGGGGAAGAAAAAGGCATCGTTACTGGAATCATATTATGGAGGTAGGAGAGCCTGGGTAGGGGGAAGTAGGCGGGGATACCGATGGGCTGACCTATATTCTAATGGACACACGGCCAAAGTTTATTTCGCCCGGAATTCACGGAAATTAACGAAATGGGATGCGTTTGTACACACCAATAATACCTATTGTTATAGCTGACTGCCTCAACCCGCACTTAGATATATTCATTTAAGTACATACACACTAGCAGTTAAGTGACCCTTTAGTCTCTACCTATTAAAATCTTGGATTAACTTATGTACCCTCTATTAAGTATTAGGAAGTATTCTGATAGTAGTTGGGATATACTTACTCAAGATTTGATATGCTGAATCATATATATTGATTATTTATAGGGTAACCTATATACTATATATCAGTATATCTCCTCACGCATACCTACCCTGATACTTATATACCTACACCCCCTCCCCTATATAGACATATATACCCCGGCACTAACATATATCAGCAATCAAGTGATGCTGACAAAGTTAACCTGGCAGTTCAAATTGAAAAGGACCTCCAATCGGTTGTGAACTGGGGCGAGAAATGGATGGTTAACTTTAACGCCTCTAAAACAAAACTGCTCTCTATTAACCACCACAAGGATCCATCCCTGCATCCCATTAGAATGTCTAAAGACCAACTTCTCGAGACCTCCTCTCTGCGGCTTCTCGGTCTCACGCTGTCCGCTGATCTGAGATGGAACAAATATATCGAGTCAGTTGCATCATACATCGCAAGGAAAGTTGGTTCCCTGTGCCGAGCCAGGAAATTTTTCTCCCCGGAATCGATCCGCCAAGTCTATAAATCGACCATTCGCCCTTGCATGGAGTATTGCTGCCATATATGGTCTAGAGCCCCTGCTGGTTTCCTCAGGGTTCTTGATAAGATCCAGAGACGGACATGCAATGTAATTGGCCCTGATCTGTCATCTTGTCTGCAGTCGCTCTCTCACAGACGTGACGTTGCCTCGCTCTGTCTTTTTTACCAATACTTTCACGGTAATTGCTCCGAGGAGCTGCTTTCGCCTGTCCCTAGGCCTCATAAATTTAAACGTCCTACGAGGCTGGCATCCCGTTCCCACCCCTTCATCGTTGTAACTGTTAGATGTAGACGTCTCTTCTACTCCAATAGCTTCATGTCTCGCACATCTCGCCTGTGAAACTCCCTTCCCTATTACTGTTTCCCTGACAAATACAATCTCCAACTATTTAAGTGTAACGTCAATCGACATCGCCAGTTGCCTTGATCTACCCACTTCCCTTCTCCACGTCCTTTCACCTTTCATTCCAATCTGCTCTCGCACCAAATCTTCTGTAACCCCCTTGCCTTAATCGATCCACTGTCTTTCTCTTTCTCCACATCCTTTCCTTTACCACTCCTATCTGCTCTTCCTCCAACCCTTCTATAACCCCTTGCGTGATAGTGGCCTCCAGCCTCGCTTGGGATTATACGCTTAAAAAAAAAATGCATCCAAATTAAGATCCTTTTTAATCATCCTTATTTTTTTGTTATATGTAATTTAACTAGCCCAGAGATTATCTAAACTTTTATTTGTATGTAATAAAACATTTGGTGGAGTATTGGTGTCCACGTGCACAGGGTTTTCAGTATAATTCTATATATAAACCTAAGGATAGAAAACTGAAATCGAATGAATTATAGCACAACCGAAGCAAGGAGACGGGAAAACTCTACTGGGGAAATTACTGATGGTAGTCAAGACTTGGTGATGGAGATGGGATGTGTGTGTGGACGGAAGAAGACGGGAAACTGGTAAGAGAATAATAGAAGCGACGAGAAGTTAGATATGTCTCTCTTCACCACCCTTCTTTCTCCAAAGAAACAGTACACTACAAGCCGATACCAGAAACAGTTTGAAAAATCCTGCGAATTCTAAAATTAAAATTAGTAGGTGAAAATGGTCATTGAATAAATGTATCGTATTTCCAATTGTAAAGAAAATTTACTCTGTTTATTAGGAATAAACATATAGCGCTCTTTTGTGAGTCAGTTTTAACATATTTTAAATCCTATGTTGTGTTAATGGGACTCGGCTAGATTATACCTCTCTCACTCTCTCTCTCTCTCTCTTCATATATATATATATATATATACATATATATATATATATAGGATATTTGTGCAGCAGCAGATCCGAACATTAAACCGAGAACAGCTAGAAGAAGTGGACGCTTTAATTACCTTAGCGTTACCGTCACGAAAGATGGGGGTTCTGTAACAGAGATTAATACCAGTCTGTCAATGGCAATATCGGTAATGGTAAAACTTAGTAAGATTAGAAAGCGTAAAATAATCAGCTTTCCAAACAAGATAAATCTCTACAAGTCCCTGGTGTCCATACTGGTTTATAGATGTGAAACATGGACTATGATACCTGAAACCTCAAAGAGACTCCAAATATTTGTACCCAAATGCTGCAGACGCCTTTTCGGGATATCCTGGATAGAACAGAAGGCAAATGAAATTTGTACAAGGCCAAATAACTCAACTGGCAGGCACCCAGCAAACCCTACTGTCATTAGAAGAGAAAGCTGTTGTGGCTAGGACATGCCATATGCCACAATATTCTAAGCAAGAAGGTGCAAGACGTAGGTAAAGACAGTCCAAAAGCTGGATAGACAACAGCAATGAATGGACCAGGATGAACACTTCAACGCTGTTTCACGAGGCAGAAAACAGATCTGGTTGGCGGCGTCTGGGTGCATCATTATCGCTAATGTTTCCTCTATTTTCGGCTTTTCTGATAGGAGGAAGGATCTCTCACTCTCTCTCTCTCTCTCTCTCTCTCTCTCTCTCTCTCTATATATATATATATATATATATATATATATATATATATATATATATATATAAACACCAGAGAAATCAGAAATTACCTCATGGGGGCCAAGCAAGATAAACAATGACACACGGATGTGCTAACTTGGCAGTTTCATTATATTACACACACACACACACACGCACACTCACACGCACACGCACATATTTCCAGTTGCCTTGATCAATCCACTTCCCTTCTCCACATCCTTTCATTTTTCATTCCTATCTGCTCTCGCTCCGGATCTTCTGTGGCCCCCTTGCCTTGATCGACCCACTGTCTTTCTCTTTCACCACATCCCCTCCCTTGTCACTCCTATCTGCTCTTCCTCCAACCCTTCTTTAACCCCTTGCGTGATAGTGGCCTCCGGTCATACTTGGGGTGATACGATAAAAAAAAAAGGAAATATATATGTATATATATATATATATATTTATATATACATATATATATATATATATATTTATACATACATATATATATATATATATATATATATATATATATATATATATATATATATATATATAAAAAGATTACTTCACATTTAAATATAAAAAATCACTAAAAATAGTAAACTAACAAAACTCATTAACAAAAATAAAATAAAATTCAGTTATATTTGTATGAATAATATGGAGAAAATAATAAATAGACATAATAAACTCATAATTTTCCTCTCTTGAGACTCTGTCCTTTGTCGGAGCTGCCATTGAGTTCACTCTGACCGAAGACAGTGACGCAACTGAGGGATGATGAATAAACGTATTAAAATTATTTTATAGTAATTTGTATTTACACAACAAGCACGAGGTCAGGTTGTAACACAAGGAAGTTTTAATGTGGGAAGACCGAGAGCGTACAGCCAGGCTAAAAAAAATGCCGACCTATTAACAAATATCTACTTTTTTCTTTAATAATAGAAAATATTAAATCAATTAACTTATTAATTAAATAGTTAACTGAAACGTGTGAATATAATCTTAATAATAGGATATTAGAAATTATATAAGCTTGTGCTATGTAAATATACAGATGAAGATATTTTTAACTTAAGTATTAAATAGCAGTCTGCTGAATGTTGTTGAACAGAGATATAATATACAGTGCTCAATGTTATGAAACAGATATATAAGTATATATTAGTGAATATGCAAAATTTCCAACGGTGATAAAACAGCTCGGAGTTTCATAGTAGTAACTGTATGAATTAACCCTTTGAAATTCCGAGTACTGTTATCAAAGTTGGATACATTAACATTAAGTAATATCTATCTATCAATACAAATACATACATATATATATATATATATATATATATATATATATATATATATATATAAACACACATATACATGTATATTTTGGAAGCTTTTTTACAAAAAATATCTTCACTTATTTCTTGCAATTTTTTACACAAACACACACATATATATTGAACAGTAAACAGATATTACGTTCATAATATATATATATATATATATATATATATATATATATATATATATATATATATATATATATATATATATATATATATATATATATATATGTAAGTATGAACATAAAATCTCTTTACGGCTCATTGGCTCTTTTTATATTGTTGTATTGACGTCCATCCGCAGTGTTTTCCTTCTAATAACATCGTAGTACTTTCACGCCAATGATACTGATTGCCGTTTGAATTGACATGTGATTGTTATTCCAAGGAGAAAGACGAAAACATGTTGTGGAATTATATAATTGTGTTACGGCAAATGATGTTTTTAAAGCGAATAACAAATTCCATGTCAACAATTATCTTAGCGATATCAAAATATACAATCTCTCTCTCTCTCTCGCTTTATATATATATATATATATATATATATATATATATATATATATATATGAAGCGAGATATATATATGGAAACACATTGAAGGAAAGAAATAGACATTGTACTAAATGTAATTTATTTTTAATTCCACATAATATTTACACGATAGCATTTTCTATCTAAAAAGAATACCTAAAATGTTGACTGGTAAGCACATCATCTCTAATATTTTATACAGTTTATGGATAGATGAACGATGCATTAAATGAAGTATAGGTTCCAGAAAAAAAAGATGCTTGGGTCATGAAAAATGAATATATATATATATATATATATATATATATATATATATATATATATATATATATATATATATATATATATATATATATATATGATAAAGTACAATTTAAAATTTCGAACCAAATAAGTCCAAAGACGAAATTTAAATAGTACCAATAAGTAACGATTTTTCAATTAATGCAAAAAGTTCTAGACATAATTATTAATATCAAATAATAACTTTAAATTATAAAATATAAACAATTTTAATGTTATAAAAATAACATACTTCACTCGAAATCACTATACACAAGCTATAAAGTAATCACATTGGTTCGTGGTCATTTCTTATCAATAGTCTTTAAAATCACTGAAGATATCCGTCGCCAACTATCAAGTAGTCTTTTCAATATTCAAATAAAACGGTAATAACTATGCCGCATTCACTAGCATTTGTAAATAGCCGAATTGCTCCCCAAACCTCAAAGCGTGAATATTTTGATCACGCAAGAAACTCATCCATCATTCAGTATTGACCGCAGTTTCCAGGTATGTATATATATATATATATATATATATATATATATATATATATATATATATATATATATATATATATATATATATATATATGTGTGTGTGTGTGTGTGTGTGTGTGTGTGAATGCATTACATATAATTATATATCGAGGGAATACACTGAATCTTAAATTTGAAAATGTAATTATTTTTTGTCAGACATGTCTGGAATCGCAGTCTAGAGCTTCCCCTGCATGATTATATAATTACATGATTATACACGACGCTCACTTTTGTATATCCACCTCATCCTCCTACACGTTTACAATTTCATCAATAAAAAATTACTTCTTGTAGATTAAATACCTGTCCACTATTTCCTTCAATTAACTAATATTTCTGTGAAATATACATACATATATATATATATATATATATATATTTGAAGAATTATAGTTTTAAGGTGTGCTGTATTAATGGGATAAAGTGCTCTATATCACAGATAGAGCGTATGTAAATATAAAAGTGAACAATGAAATCAACACTCGGACGCCACAGGCTGCTTCATGTTAGGCGCGGCCTGACGATTGCGTCTAGCATAATATAGCCTGTCGACTTTGGGTGTTGACTTCAATGTTCATTCATTCATATATATATATATATATATATATATATATATATATATATATATATATATATATATACAGTTAATATATACACTAATATTTATCTACGCCCAGGCCTTTTTCTAATATCAGCTTTCCCTAAAGAATTACTAATCTCCCAAGCAACCTACACGACTGTCTCAAGAAATAAAAATAATTTGTTGAATCCGTCAAGGCAACAAAAAATATTTCCACACGCGTAGATTAATATTTAGATAATATTCAAAGGCGGCACTCTTGAGGATTTTCCTTCTGAGCGTGTTATTTTCTTTTTATTGGTGTAGCATATTTAAATTCAAAATTGTGGTTTAATATATATATATATATATATGTATGACTAGTGCATTAGTTGTTTTTGTGAGGTCGCTTTTGGGCTCATGGTGCGTTTTTTCTGCTTCATTCTCCAATATATTGTGAGGAACTATTTTGGCAATTTATTTTATAAATGCCTGCTTCGGGAAATATTATTGCTCTTACTGTTTGTGGATCTGAGTATATCCTTAATATAATACAGAGTATACAACTTTTATGTGTATTGTCTTTTTCTACAAATTAACTCTGAGAACTTTCTCATTGATATATATATATATATATATATATATATATATATATATATATATATATATTATACCATATTCTACCCTATATGTATTTTACCATATTCTACCTCAAATGTATATGTTTATTGACAGCAGAGAAATCCTATGCCTATTAAATTAGCCATAATCGTTTTAAAACTGTGAATGAACATTCTAGCTGCTGCAGAGAAAAATAACATGCAAAGTTAAGTCCGTGTTCAAGCTTTCGTCTCACCTGAGTTATCATCAATGATGTTTACAAGTAAAGACAAATGCAGCATTGGAAACTATTATTAATTTTATTTTATTTTTCTTGTGTGTATTTCCATTCAATGCTTCAATATTTTTGGATTTGTGTTTTGACTATTTCATTTATGTATTAATATTTTTAAGTACCTAAATGTGATGATTAAATTTAATAGGCAGTGAACATCGATAATTTTCAGTAACACATATTTCAAAGAACATATACAGCCTAATTGAACTATATATGTGTGCGTGACAGATCGGTGTGTTTCTGTGTGAAGAGTTTTGTTTTTGTTTTTTTTTGTTTTTGCCTGAGACTCAGTAGAATAGAATACAAATGTTAGCAAGTCGCTCACAAAGGCGAAAATGAGCTTCAAACAAATCTTATGCATAACTAGAAAACTATTAAAATATCAATTCAAATTACGAATCAAGTGTCGGTTTAATGAGAGTTGTGAGATCGTGAAAGTTTAGTCTCTGCAGATGTATAGCGTTCAATTCTTAGTTTTAAATTTACTTACTGATGTAATAAAATCCGGGCCCATTTAGATGATCTCTGCTGCTAAAATTAAAAGATATAATGCAACAGTTGACAGCCATATTGAATTGTGATATATTCAAAATGATATTTGGCAATGCGAATAAGATACATATATTTAATGGACCTCCGTATGCTGCTCTTCTTTCTTTGGTTTTGTATTGCATGCATCTTTTGAACAATAGGAATATTAGGCTTTGATAAATAATTACGCTATGTATTACTGTTTATATAAATAATTACATTATAAAGTGTATATGCATATTAAATTAATTACAGATGTCACTCACATATGTAATAGTGCATATAAGTATATGCTAAAGTCAATGTGTATATATCTGTACTAAATTGCATCATATAAAGACAGAAATATATATTTACATTTGTCTGAAACGATAAAGTCAATTACAATATTGGTATTAAAACAGAATTAAACATTTCGTTTCAAATACATAGATTTTCCTAGCGTGCTTTCACTTTTTCTAAGAAAAAGAAAATAAACATTATATATATATATATATATATATATATATATATATATATATATATATATATATATATATATATATATATATATATATATGCATATGCATGTTTAATTAAAAGCGATAGACAAAGTACTACGATTAAGCTTTTTATTTGATTCATCTTGTCTTCGAAAAAGTGTTTTCTCTTTAGTACACAGAGTGTGTAGAACCTGGCCAAATGTTCTATAATTCCGAGCGATTTCGGCTATCCTTCTAACCACTATCAAGGGTGATTTTATTTATCCATTATTTTAAATAAGTGTGTGCGTTGTGTATATGTTTTTAGTGTTATAGAGATGTTTAATATTTTCCAAACCCTGCATATTGTGGCCGTGTTCGTATGTAATATAATAAAGCTTTGTCTTTTTTCTTTTTTATTATTAAGGCTTCATAATTTTTAAGCTTTTTTTACAGGTGGATGAGGTTAATTTGTTTGTGTTTTCTACTACTATGTTTCGGATGGAGTTTGGTAATTCTGTGTGTGTGTTTAAATGTGTTCTAATAGAGCTGAGATCAAATTTAAGTCTTTTTTAATGAAACATGCATAAATGAAGCATCGCTGCCTAAATACACAATTATATACATGCATATATATATATATATATTTACACCTATACACTTATATATATATACATATATATATATATATATATATATATATATATATATATATATATATATATATATATATATAAGTGTATAGGTGTAAATACACATTCTAAATTCTTGATTGATTGATGCCGACAGTGTCACGCTTAATTTGCATAATTTCCTTTTCCCCTACATCCAACTCGTATATATATATATATATATATATATATATATATATATATATATATATATATGTGTGTGTGTGTGTGTGTGTGTGTGTGTGTGTGTGTGTGTGTGTGTGTGTATTTAGGCAGCATTCCTTCTTTCATGCACATTTCATTAAAAACGACTGACAAGTTGTTTTTATTTAGTTTTTTATACAATTTTTCATACGATCTAATAATGTTTTTCTTTACGGGTGATAAATTATATAAAAACTGTCCGAATATTCTTTTTATCCGAGCGCTTTCGGCTATACATTTATCCATTTTCAAGAACTTTGAACATGGACATAATATATTGACCGTGTTTTGAAACAAAAAATGAAACATTTTATAAAACATACATATAACAAACTATTTCTAATTCTAACAGTCAAAATACAATCCTTGAAAATGGCTAAATGTATAGCCGAAAGCGCTTAGATAAAAAGAACATTCGGACAAATTTATATAATTTATCATCCGAAAAGAAAAACATTATTAGATCGCATGAGAAATTGTATAAAAAACTAAATAAAATCACCTTGTCAGTAGTTTTTAATGAAATGTGCATATATATATATATATATATATATATATATATATATATATATATATATATATATATATTACATAACAGCTATTATATGAAGCTTAATAAACCGTGCAAAAGCAAACTATTCAACAAGAAAAATTTCCTATGCTGAACTCAAAATTATTAAACAACACGTCATTAATAATGTGACTGCTAACTACATCGTTGATGAACACATGAAACGAGCTATTGAGAAGATTAACGTAAATAAATTGAACATATTACGTCCTCACATAAGTTTAAACATATCAAACTTTTAAACCGTAATCAAATGCATCCTAGCTATAAGCAGGAAGAACAGATTCTTTAAAGACTAATAAATATTAATATAATACCCATTTTTCTAATTAGAAAAAAATTAAATTCATTATATACTGTACTAAATTTAATATTCTCAACCTAGTCATATATAATAGCTCTTCCCGGTCAAATAGCATCTTACAAAATACCAGTATCGTATATCAATTTAAATTTCCTTTGCATGTCTTATAAAAATGTTAGTACGTTTGTTGATTTTACGTCAAATTGAACGATCATATTTCAATCTCAGCAGTTTTAAAGGGACACTCATGTTCACACTCACAGTTTAGACAGATATTAGTCGAAAATACATCAGTGCACCATCAATATAATTATAAAAAATCTTATAATTGTGGAAGCTGTTTTATATGAGAGTTTTGCTGCCAAAAATAATATCAAGTGAATTACGAGTATAGAAACAAAGTTCTTAATTGTTTGTAGCAGCAAAGAATTATATAAATAAACACTGAATGTGTATTTAGGCAGCAAACACTATGGAAAAAGTTGGACATATTTTTTAAAGCCATGAACCACTGAAGACTGAATATATATATATATATATATATATATATATATATATATATATATATATATATATATCATTGCAGGATAGGCGCCTAATTATAGCATAAAAACTACTTTAATTAGTTGAATAATCATTTGTTAATCTGTTGATGAGGACTTTTTATTCACAAATATTTCTTTATTGTGCAAATTATTAATTCTATTTTGTTCCTAAGTTTAGATATTTACTTTATTCTATCACGTACCAGAATAAATCTCCAGGTGTCAATTTTTTACTTGTGCGATTTATTTCCATATTTTCTATCGGACAATACCTATATATTCGGTGATGTTATTCAATAAAATTGTTTCCAGTATTCCAAAGGATTATTGCCATATCATGTTGAAACATCAGTTCTCATACGATCACTGACAACGTCGGTTATGTTCAATACCTTCATGGGCGACTTTATAGGTATTCCATGTGTTGTCAGCACGGGAGTAGAAATAGGAGAGCCGAGTTCCAATTACCGTTGGTTTCATTCTATTAACATATTAATGTTAAAGTTACCAATTGCCTTTTCTCCCCCAAGCTAATGCTTGCTTAGTAGGAATATTTTCAGCAAATCATTATAATCTCCAAAGTAAACCTGACGCTAAATAAATCTAATAGATAGATAATCCGTAAAAACATATCTATCAAAAACATAAAATTTCAGTAGAGTCACTTTTGCTGTTTTACATATTTTAACAGTTTAACACTCTTCTGTGCCTTGAGTAGTGTGAATAAATATATCGCGTATACGAACGGCTTTTCTTTACTTGTGGATATCTCTTGCATTACTTCAGTATTTTTTGGTTGATTCATTGAGAACTTTACTCAGATTCAGGTTATTTAATACGTTTTGCAAGATCGGCAATTCGAACTTAATTTAAATATTTCTTTATTCAGAATATACTTAGTTAACTAAATATATTTTCATTTATAACGATGCGAAATTTATCACATCCCATAAATGAAGATATCAATTATATAATAATATTAATTTAATTTAAAATGAATTTGTCTTCCAAATCTATGCTTACTATACAAATATTATTGGATAATTCCATAGCTATCGTTGCGAAATTAGGATTAGTGTTTGGATTCAAATCCTAGCCTCCCTGGTATACATGCAAAGTCCATATCCCCCTACATAATTGTGGGTTTATTAATTATTAACAGAAAGATAACTGAATTTAAAATTGGTTAGCCGTAGGTCTATCAAATTCACGCCATAATAGATTGTTTGCTGAGGAAACCGCATCAGCTAACGTAGCTAGTTATTAACTCTAAAAATAGATAGAGTCGTACATGTGAGGAACATATATATATATATATATATATATATATATATATATATATATATATATATATATATATATATATATATATATATATGTGTTACTAATTTTCTTTGCCGGGGTAAAAGGGAAGAAAGTTTTATTCAAACATAAGAAAGTGTTATGTGCTGATAGACATTGAAAAGAGAAGGGTTAATAGCAAAAAACCGTGGGAAGCATTGAGGATTTAATTCACACATAAACGACTTGAATAGTATGCCGAACAGTTTGAACAATGGAAAAGTGGCACAAGCTTAGTGGGGTAATTTATTGTTTTTGTAGACTTCACAAAAGCTTTCGATATGGTATCTCGAACTGCTCTTTGGAAAGTTTTGTCAAAATTAAGTGTTCCAGAAAAAATTATTATCTCCTTTTAAGAAGGAATTAAAGCATTTGTTAGGTCAGAAAGTGATAACTGCATTGGGTCTTTGATAATGCAGATTCTGAGACAAATTCATTAAGCTTATTGACGATAATACGAGCTAGGATACTGCCAGCAACCGAAAGAAAATATATTCCTCTATATTTGTCACACTGACACATGTTCCCTTTACTCATATACAAATGGCCAATTGAATATCCATATATTGCTGTGGCACTTCTTCCTTTTCCCACACAAGATTGAAGAATTCACGAATTTTGCGTATCAAAAGGTCGCTGCAAGATTTTTGTACTCCTGCTGGAATTCCATCTTCGCCGAGGGCTTTTCAATTCGAAAGCTCTTTGATGGGTTTTTAGAGTTCGAAGTTTGAAGAGTTAGCAGAAAATCTTTTACAACAGATATCTAAGGAAGGTTGTTTATCACTTCAGTGTCAACAGACGAATCCTTGTTTGATAATGTGGCTTTTGTCTGTCGAAAGTGTATTATCTGAAGAATAGATGGGTGATAGACCGCGGGAAACCCTTCAACACTCTTCAAATTTTGATACTAACATGGAATTCTTACTGATAGGTAAGCAAAGAGAAATTAGCCTGTCAGAAATTTCAACTGGAAGTAATTCCAGTTGTGACACAAGATAGTTTCTGATAGCAAATCCTACCAAAGATTCTTTTTTCGCAGATTCAGGTCGTCCTACCCAGAAGAAATTGTAGCCATCTTCCACGTCTTTGAGTTACCCTCCGTCTGGAAGTCTGGTTTCTGAGAGTGCATCAATAGTGATGGTGGTCTGTTTAAGTACTCGTGCAATAATTGCTGTTCTGCGTTCAAGGTTTTCTTTTGGCCCTGAAGAGTCCTTAAAATACACAAACACACACACACACACAGACGCACACACACACAGCCCCACACATACACACACACATATATATGTGTGTGGTGTGTATCTATATATGTGTATATGTATACGTGTATATATATATATATATATATATATATATATATATATATATATATATATATATATATATATATATATATATATATACATATATATATATTTGTGTGTGTCTGTGTGTGCAAGGTGTATTTCGGCAGCAAGGACTCTTTCAAGCATGCTTGGTTGAATAATGGAGAAAAGTCCTGCCTATCCAATTTTTTTTATAAAATCTGTTCAAATATCCGAATTCTTTTATATAATCGATAAATTTACCAAAATTCATATTTTTCTGTTTTATTTTTTTCTGGAATACTTTCTAATGTTCCTACATATGTTTCTAAGGATTGACTTTCGCGCATATTGAAGTATCCCCGGAATTAACAAAAGAAAATATGTAAATATATATACACAAACACAATTATTGAAGATATACACAGCAAAATGTTATAATAATTATACATAATATAAACGAAAATCTATCCACATAGAAGCATGTTTCCCTGTATCACAGTGTGGCTAGACATCCGATTGATTCAATCCGGAATCTAAACTCGACCGAGCTGGCGTCAGTCCGAGTTTCTACCCCTAAGCTATCGGTGCACGGCAAACATATATTATAAAAGACGCCAGAAATATAGTGAAATTAAATTTTTGTTATATTTTCTTGGAAAGATGACTGTTTAAGTTGATCCGTTTCTTTTATTGTTTTGAATCTGGAAGGAAAAATATTTGCGTATGTTAAGTTAATTACATCTAAATTGTTTGACAGAGGTTATAAAGCCAAAACCTCAAATTTAACAATTTTTTCTCATAAATGTGATCACTTCATTTCCTATGAAACAAAGTTACTACAAGGAATTCCTCTAAACTGAATGACTTCATAATTTGTCTTGTAGCAGTTGAACACGAAATTAGGACGTTCCTTTGACACTATATGTCGTGGAAAATTAGAGCGGAAAGATAATTGAAAATTTTGAATGAAAATGTCAATACAAAACAAGAGAGAACTATGATAAACATAAAAAATATGTAATTATTATATGTTGTTGACAAGTGTTTCTTGACGTTATTGAGTTCTTTAAGACACAGCGTTCGCGGTTTTGACATTACGTATGCTCTCGCCAGCAATTTTCTTAACAGTAATGTGTCTCGATATCGATATTCGCTATTATAATAAGATATCATCGATTTACGACAGAGACCATTTCCGACAATGCAAGTTGGAACGTACCATCAGTTTTCCATGAATAAGCACGCATATCACACACCTAGACCAAGATACCAAAGTAATAATCTAGAACATAACAAGAAAAACAAAAGAGAGCGAATGCACATCAATGGAGTATAACCAGAAACTGACCCATGTCAATTTATGTACGAGTCAATCGACCTAAGCTAAAACGAGTTTAATGGAGATTGTGTCGTAACCACGAATCGTCTTAAGTCGGGACTCTCCTAAATCGGAGAGTTATTGCATGTGTGTATCTGTGCATATATATATATATATATATATATATATATATATATATATATATATATATATATATATATATATATATATGTGTGTGTGTGTGTGTGTGTGTGTGTGTGTGTGTGTGTATGGAGAGAGAGACAGTGATATAGACAGATACTACTATGGAATGTTGCGATTATTCCACATAGACGGAGAATTCATTATAAATGGACTGGGAATATATCATCGGTTACCATAAATAGCCTTTGTCTTCCCCGATGAATGTCGCAAGTTACGAGTTTCTTATAGTGCAAATGCTTAATTTCAAGTTTCTATAAAAACGCATTTTTAATGTTGATTACAAAAGTATTTTTGAATTCACTACATTTCATTATCCAATCAATCTCTCTGCATAAATACAATTTCCTTTTGTGCACCGGAACAAGGTAATCTTTATGATATCGAGTAAATATTTTTAAAGTATCATTTCAAGTGAAATCCTTCCGCTGTAGCGAGACAGTTGTTATCCAGCTTCTGTATATGATATTTACACAAGAAAGAGAAAGAAAACAAATATGTAAAGCTGGGTCTTCCAGAGATCGTAAGATAGATAACAGAAAATAAACTAAAATATATGTAATATTCATAAAAAAGAACAACGCCGAAAAATATATAAGAGAGACTCAGAAAAAAGCTCTTTACAAATATTATTTTTCTTTATGCTAGAAACTCTATTGCCTACAAGACACAGAAAGAAAAATGTTCATGGCATGGTTTTTGGAAAGAGGGCAAGATTATAGACGCATTATTTTTAGCTGCTTTGCTACTTTGGCTCAGTGGATTTTGAAATAATAGCTTCAAGAGGATGAGAATAAATCAATCGCACTCATTTTATTGAAGCTTCCCTTATCTATGTCCTATTTTGTTCCATCTTCTGAGAAACAATGTGTGTATTTCGACGCGTATAAAAATACACTTACATTTTTTATTTATAAATACTTACAGGAGACCGGTGAAAATTTCTCGGCAGTGTAATCAATTGAAAATATCTTATGCTCGGATATTTGGTCAGACTTTAGCAAGTATATCGTGGTGTAATATTTCAGTATTAATCTCGATTGTTGGATATCGATACGATTTTCTTTATATGTTGTACACACACACACACACACACACACACACACACACACACACATACATACAGACATACATACATATGTTAAAATATAATTTTAAGGTAGGCTATATTTATGGATTAAAGTGTTGAATATCGGGAATAGAGCGAATGTAAATATAAAAGTGGACATTGATGTCAACAACCAGAGGCGACACTGTTTCATGCTAAATTCAACCGTCAAGCCGTGCGTCTTGACTTTATTCACTTGCCTGGGGTGAAATAATTAATGCACACACACACACACACACACACACACACACACACACACACATATATATATATATATATATATATATATATATATATATATATATATATATATATATATATATGATAAAATGGTATATAATAGTACACGTAAAATTATACACTTTCCCCTATATCAAATTTTTACAGTTACCCTACCAACAACGTACTCACTATAGCACTAAGGAGATAATTATGATTAAATATAAGTAAATACGTTCAATACTTTATGAATGTTCACGGTGTCTTTCGTCAAATTTGGGTCACTAATCCGAACGTTATACAAGAGGCTCAATGAAATGTATTTCTGTACAAGACGGCATTATCGAGAGTTCTACTGGTTTTTATATATGTATCACCTACCTAAGGAGCATGTGTAAGTGGTTGTCACAAGAGGAATTGGGAGAGGTAGCAAAATCTTTACTGGGAGCTAAAATGGGACGAGGTTTTGGAGATCCATAGTCACTCACGTCCCGAAACGAAACGTCAAAATGAAGAATACATGCTGAAGGGTATATTTAATTAATCCGATTCTATTACATTCCCACTGTATTTGCGTTGTTATACTCGGAACTATAAAACAATTTTATATATTTTATCAGCAATACGAAATGCCTTGATCATGTTCTCTTTTTCTTTTTGAGGTGTATGGCAAATTTAGGGACACTGTAAACTAGAGAATGAATACGAATACATACGAAACAAAAGATGCTTTATCACTACAAATGATTCAAAGTAACAGGACAGATTAAAAATAAGATTCCAAGACATATTCTAATTCATATATTAACTATTCTTCAGTTAACGGTGACAATTAAAATAATGCAAAAACACTATGCCGGTTCCTTATGAGATACAATTTTCGGCTGGCTTGTTAGAAATTAAATTACAAAACAATTTCATAATTGTTTGGTCAAATGGCAACAAAAGCGAGCGAAAACATGCCAATTAATAACAAAAATATATTTAATCGCTAATAATGTTTATAAAATGAAAAATTCTAAACGAACTTTAGATGCGGTTCTACAAAAGGATTTTGAGAAGACTATGACCTGAATATGTGAATCACAATGTTTACGGATAAAGAGAACGAAAATAGACTTCTAGTTGAAATCAGAACGAGACAGCCGTAATATCTAATAAATAAGAGGAATTGGTTTTTGAGAGTAAGCTTTCAGGTTTGAAGTGAGTAACCTGTCTAGCAATTTTGTGTAAATGGAAGATAGAAGAGACATGGGAGATAATGAAACGTTAAACCTTACAAATGTAAGGAAGATGTGTTAAGCCATTATTGCCCACATCTTGAAGGGATGCTGCTTGTAGAAATAGAAGTGTTCAAAACATACATTTTACTTTAATGGCAGTTTCTCTTTCAGACTAAGACACAGATAGGAGATTATTTTGAAACATACAAATAATATTCTAAACCTTTCCATAAAGAAAATAAGAAGGCGAATAAAATAAAACCCGAAGTTTTATTTCTAAGGAAATTAGGAACAAAAATGGTAAGAAAAGATAGAAAACCATTTCTTATATGCCGATAATGTGTGCGGGTTCTGCCTGACTCTAAAATGGAAATAGATATATAAAAAGAAACGATATCAAGAAAATGAACATTCCAAGAGACAAGTAAAGAAAAGATATAAGATTTAAGTATACGTTTGTATAGAATATTAAATAATGTCTGTATCGAAGATATTTCTGTGTATGTCAATCATTTTAAAAGCAAATATGCTTTTGTTTCGCTAGATCTATATGTGTAAGAGCTTGCTGGTTTATGATCCCTCAATTCCAGTCTGCATCTCTCTATTTCGATCAGCATCTTCCTATGTTGGCTACGATCTTCCTGTCCTGGTCACAATCTCTCTATGTCGGTCTACTTTTATCTCTCTAACTATCCCGCGTTTCAACTTGACTACTTTTCTTGAATTATGTATACAAAATTTGTCCAGAGCCATTCATGTCGGATGATATATTTTATTTAATTTTACATGTATTTATTACACAATTTTAAAATCTAAATATGGTTGCGTGATTGAGGATGGGCTGCAAGTATCGTGTTCCGCCTTCCCTCTCTTTTTATATATGTACGTTTCTGAGTGCATAAGAGTGATAGAGGAGGCCTTTGCGTGTTGTTATTCTTTACCTCACAATTTCTTAAATACATTTCTGAATATGAATGCAAATCGCTATCACAAAAATCAATCTATCTATAGCATGTTCACATCAATCTCTCTGTGCTTGTATAGAGAAAACTAAGTTTGCCTGTATAGAGAAAACTAAGGTTCCTTGATAAAATGTTCATTCTACATTTGTGTCTCGAGCATTTTTCTCTATTCCAATTTCGATTCATCATTTTCGCTTCTTTCTCTCTTGCGTCTATTTATCAGCCAATCATGGCATTAAGTCATTCATTCAACCATTTCTCGCTCTCTCTCTCTTTCTCTCTCTCTCTCTCTATCTATCTATCTATCTATCTATCTATATATATATATATATATATATATATATATATATATATATATATATATGTATGAAAAATCTGTTTTTTATATATACCATTTGTTCAAACAACATAATTTCTTGTACATGTTTCTATGTACCTACAATTGATATACATTCATTTATTGATATATCATACTTTTAGCAGATTTAGTCAGAGAAAAATATACTGGACACTCATACTCATTATATATATATATATATATATATATATATATATATATATATATATATATATATATATATATATATATATATATATATATATATATATACATACATACATATATATATACACATACATACATATACACACACACACACACACACACACACATATATATATATATATATATATATATATATATATATATAAAAGAGACAGACAATTTAAAGATAGAGGACGCCGATAGCTTGTGCATGCAATGCGAAGCCTTTCCTATGCATAAAGAATATTGCCAACATTACAGACACTTCACTTACCAATTCACGGACAGCCGGTACTTCTCATGATGGCATGCTTATATATCGCGATCTGACAGTAATCTTGCTATCAAATCTCGTTCGTGTCACCTTTCTGAGTCTGTATCTCCAGATCACTGCTCGCATTTTCCACCGTAAGATATATTACACCCTTCACTGCATCTGCCCTCAGCACGCAACTGGGCTTCTTGAATATTTATGCAAAGAAATGCGCATATATCCACCAGGCAAGTTGAAGCAAAATGCGTTATAAATAAATAAGTAAATAAATAATATATTATGGTCAACATGCGAAAGAAATTAAGGTATAAGAATTACCACTATATATTGGCGATTCTCACAAAATATTCGCAGCCTTCTTGGATTTTTAAAAGGAAGGAATGTATGTTTATGGCAGAGAAACCTAATGAATGTTAATGAAAGAAATATTTCCTAAAAGTTAAATTATTAAATGTATAGGGAAAATAGTCAAGAATCAAACTACAATTAAGCTGAGAAATTTAAACGCTCAATATAATGTAATGGCACTTGGAATCAAGGAAATGAAATAGAAATTGAAAGAACCTTGAAAAAACAAAATAATTATAAGAAAAAACATAAATTAAGGAAACTCAGGACAGACTTAATATTTTTTATCCATAAAGAAAATGAAATGTAGGAAAAGTGGATAATAATAAGGAAATAAAGAATACATATTTGAGTAAGAAATTAAAAAACAGAAACTGCAAAATATTTCGTATTATATAATGTGTTGTAAAATATATTCGTACAACAATTGTTTTACCTTGCAGACACATTTTGGAAGTCATTATCTTTATTATACAAATCAACGTATATATCCAACAATTCCCGCTTTAGTAAGCATGGCACATATGAATTAAAAAGTGAACATATGCTTTCAGAAAAAGATGATATGTAATTATTACGTATTTAATTGGAAAAAAAGATAGTTCAATGATTAATCAAAAAATAGTCACCAGATGATAAATATTATCTTTTGCAAGTATCTGAAAATATTACAAAACGCAACGGAAAATTCGACAACGAAATATTAAGTCTCTTTGAAATAACGAAATGTATCTTCCAAATAGTAAAAATAAGTTAGAGCAAAAGACAAGTCTGTTGAATTGATATTTAACATCATTCATTCAATATAACAGTGAATCTCAGAAAATCTCCTACAGATTAAGAGAAGGCAACAGAAATATAGTTTCATAGAAGTGTCCTGAGAATACCAGGGATGTGTCATTTCGGAAAAAAAGTAAGTACATATATTGTTGTGGGCAGACCCTTTTACACGAGATGGACTCGTCTAAAGTATATTTATACTGACAGAGAGAATAGCTGCGGGTGGAGATACGTTGAGTCAGAGTGAGCGATACAGAGACAGTACACAGGGTGTTCACAGAGAGTTATACGAGAGTCCATACAGAGAGTGAGAGATAATTACGGCTTCACTTACAGAGACTTGCACATATACTTTCTACTAACCCGCATTCCTGGACTACTAATCTTCATTTCAAGTCTGTATTCTCACGTTTATTACACTTATTTTTCTATATCTCAATTACTGGCGTTGTTTATTCATTTGTTCAGGATTCCATTCCCGGAATCCACAACATATATATATATATATATATATATATATATATATATATATATATATATATATATATATATATATATATATATATATATGTCGTCCGGTCTATTTCAACGACAGAAATTAGTTGGCACTTTTGTTACGCCGTTAATGTGTATTTGTATATATAAAGATTTTTCTAAAAGGATTGTTTGTACATGAATATGTCGTATTGAACTACAATTTGTTTTTGCTGACGACTTCTTTAAGGGTTTTTTAGCTTATGATGGGTTTTATACCTATTGCTTCAGATACTGACATGAGATAACTGTATTTTGACGACACCAAAAGACATTCGCCTTAAATAATTAGCTTTAAAAAAATTTAAATTTCAAAGTCTATAAACATGTTCAATTAAAGCAATAGGATTAAAACTTAACCCAATTATAAGCTAAAAAAACTTTTAAGAATTCGTCAATTAAAAAATATATATTTCAATACGACGTATTCATATACAAAAAACCCTTTTAGAAAAAAATCTTTATGTATACAAATACACATTTAACGGCGTAAAAAAAGTGCCAAAACATTTCTGTCGTTGAAATAGATCAGACGATAGGCGTCGAACGGATGTCATCATTCGTTTGAAGAAAAGACACCCCGACCCTGCTTTGACTTAACCTCTTTTCTAAAGTAACTAGTATGTTGATACAATAGTTGACAGTGAAACTGAATACACCACCGCCCCTTGTTTAAAATGATTAGTTTTCTCAATATCCCTAGAAAATAATATTACGAATGCATATGCTTATAAAGGTCCGTAACTTTCAAAATTAGTTATTCCAAAATTCGCTTGAGGATGAAACCGAACTAGCTGCTTTAATTTAATTTAACTTTAATTTCTATAAATGAGATTGAAGTTTTTAGCTACTGTTTTTGAAACATGGGAAGTCTTATGTAGCGATGTAATCATATTTTAAAAGAATATATTTATAATATAGGCTCTACTTTTTTATCAAGCACTGTTTTAAAAAATAAAGACAAAAATACTAAAGAATTTTTATTATTAACCTTTCTTTCCTATTTTTCTATATACTTAAACACATATATATAGCTCCCAAATAAAGGTCGAGCACTCTGAACGTTTATCTTTAAAATAAGAATCTTAAAAATATAGAAAAAGTATTTTTCGGTGTTTCTCTGAAAATTATTCCAAACACAACAAAAGGAATTATTTCTTAAAACTTATGCAAAAAACAGGTATTAATAAGAAGGATGTGATGGAAGACATTTTTCTTCCTTCGAGGGAATAACTCAGCTAAAGAACATGAAGTTTATAGCTTTAAAATTAAGAAAAAGCAGCACCAATTAGGAAAAAAAATTGAATTTGAAATGGACTTACTCAATATAATTAACCACATCTCCTTTCAAAAAAAGAAAAGCAACTTCCAAAAACATCTGGATCAAATAGTGAAAAGTATCAACGACACTGATAAAATGCTGGTGAAGTCTGATAAAACCGGAAACTTGTATAAATTGACGGCAGAGAACTACAACTTAATAAAAAGAAAAGATAATTAAGATGGACTTATGAAAAATATTACTGATAAATTAAACATAAGCGATAGAGTAGGTAAACTTGCTGAAAAGGAATGCTACATCATTCTTAAGGACCACAAACCGGATTTTGAGGAAAACCCTACTACTAGAAGGATAGACAAAATCCGACCCGACATCAGAATGATAAGTAAAAGAATTTTAGCAAGGGTTACTACGCAAATTAAAAACTACTTTGGATTAACATACTGGATTAATACCAAAGAAGTCATCAAATGGTTTACCAGTATCAACAACAAGCATGGATTTCCACAAGAATTCAGTTCGATATTGTGGAATATAACCTGTCAATATTAGGAGATCTATTCACGACTGCCTTAGAATTTGCTACTATATATTCAGACCTAACAGAAGAAGAAATGAACATAATTCTTAATGCAAAAAATCTATCCTCATTCATAATGGGGACCAACGGATTAAAAACACTGAAGACCATTTTGATATTATCACGGGATCTTTAGACTCTGCAGAGTCTTCTGACCTTGTCGGTCACTTTATACTTATATATATATATACTCTCATTTATATGTATATATATGCATATATTTACTCATATATACACATATATACATAAATTGTTATATATTCCAATGTATATGCACACACACCCATATATATATATATATATATATATATATATATATATATATATATATATATATATATATATATATATATATGAATATACATAAACTTTAACGAAATATATTGTTCGATGTAAAACAACATATTTTTAAATAAATTATAAATTGTTGAATGGCCTACTCTACTAATCGATTTCACGTCACAACGATTCATAGTTGATCTCTCTTTTGATGATGCCTTAGACATTGTCCCGGGTGATTCAAAATTGTCGAGAAAATGATTCGTTAATTCTTGCAGTACTTCTTCGTGAATTCACCAGGAATCAATTTTTTGGCCATTATCGGTGGAAGTGTTATATTTCCGCAACATATGTAGCCTCTCCTGTACATCCCCTTTTATGTAATCGTTGAAATTGTTCGCAGTTATGTGGTCAGATCTCTTAAGTACTTCAGTGGTGTTAGCCTATAGCGATATATCTTTCTTTGCTTTCATTTGCTGATTCTGTTTGTTTTTTCAGAAGACATTTAACTCATAGCTATCAGATTTATTGAGCTTGTTCAGCAAGTGTTTCAAATACATTGCATATTTCTTCCGGTTTTTTTTCGGTATAAGTATACAAATGATAAGGCTGTTTGTTGTGCCAATGATATTGCTAATCATATTTAAGATCGTTCGAAGAAATAGTACTCAATACAAAACTTTTCAAACCAGACACTCTGGTTTGGAATTGGAATGAAATCAGAGATTACTTTCACCCTGAATCTATTATAACATTCAAGATGGCGTGGATTCAGTAATGATGTGTTTTGTTGTATTGTCGACTTAAAAGAGTTTTTCTTCCGAGATTCTGTTGATGAACGCTACGGGAATTCGAACGTGCATCTTTCTCTTTTTTTAAACTTCAACACATTATTCCCAGTTTTGAATAAGGTGAGGTTGATAATCAGTGCGGGATGATTAATATACAGGTCCAGTATGAGAGTGAAGTGTTGTCAGTAATGTTATTTACATAGAAATTTAATTTTTTCGACCAGAATTTTCCTTCAACATCATTGTTAATTGTGTGTAGCTAGAAGAGTTTTATACGATTTTGAACAGATAATTGACAACAGTTAAACATGAAAATAAATTACCAACAGCCCAAAAGAACCCCCGCCTTGAAAATGGCTAAAGCAATCGACGAAAGCCCTTTGGGCAATAAACAAAACTGAAAATTCTTTCATTCCCTAACTATCATCAAACGAAACATTATAAGAGTACTGAAAAATCTAAATAACATTTAAATAAATTCAGCAAAACACACACACACACACACATATATATATATATATATATATATATATATATATATATATATATATATATATATATATATATATATATATATATAATTAATGTATATTTCTAAACAACTAAACAGTAGATATATATGTTCAACTCAAATTATCCACTTGAATAGTTATAAATTATGATTAGCATGTAGATTAGTATCAACCTTGGCGAAATTATCTATTGCCAAGCTGATAAAAACTCGACACACAAATGATTGATAGCCCAAACATATATGAGCAATGATAATTTATAAAATAGTATTGATATTATTAGTCATTTCATTATGAAGAATCATTTGGAATTTATTAAACGAACAAATAGTTCAACTATTACTTGAAATTTATGAAATATTTCTCTTAAAACATCCTTTTCAGGAAAATAGATTACTCAAGTAAGTAACTAATATGGTTCATTCTCTCTTAATGAAGAATTCTTTCCTAATCTATTGTTTGTAATCGCGAGTAATATCAACATCTTGAATATTTCATTATTTCATCTCTTCAGTTCACATGTGATATCCAATTTAGGTTTTGATATTCTCAAAATTTCTCAACTGATGTGGTTTCTGTAATCTGTTATAGTTCTGTGTGATTATGGAGCGCCATATAGCGACGTTCGGCGAACTACATTTTGCAAATTCTCGAAACTATGTTTAGCCATCGATCTGAGTATACGTTTATATCCGGCTGAGAGTTGAGATAATCGGTTTGTCGCCATTCCTGGCATCCACGTGTAATTCTTGACCTGACAAGGCTATTTATGAATTAAAATAAAACGAGGATATTTAAGATTCAAGAATTCTTTTTCCAATTTATTGAGTTGAGGGAAACTAAAACTAGCACAGATTATCCTCTGTTCAATTTCCTTATCTTGTCAACAAAATGTGTTATAACCGATCCATACAACTAGGTATACGATGGGATACGTTTAACTGAGTGTATGGATTATTTTACGTGTGCATCTAGAGTTATAGAAATCTTCTAGTTTTCACATATTGATCATTCCATATATATAATGTATTATATCGGATATCCTACAACATATCTAACAAGAATAATTACGTTAAATCTCCCTTACCATAGCTAAATTAAGTCTCATTTAAATACAAATGGAAATCTACCAAACTCTATCCTGGATATTCTCGTTCATAATACAAATAAAATAGCCTCGTCCAGATGTAAAAATAGACTGAAATGTTATTAAGAATAAAAGAAAAAAAAATGGAAAATTCGTACACAATGTGCTGACTGTGTTTGGAAAATAAAACAAAATATAGATGGAAAGCGCTTGCATATACGAAATAGTAGGACAATTTCTACCTATTTATGCCCAGAAATTAAGAATATTATAAGAGTATTAAAAAGTTAAATAAAAACCTCAACTGAAGAAACTTGTCAGACATATTTCATATTTAATTAAACTTGCATAAAGGGAGATACACACACACACACGCACCGACACGCGCGCACACCCAAACACACACACACACACATATCTATATATCTATATATATATATATATATATATATATATATATATATATATATATATATATATATATATATACTGACTTAAAATATTGTCGTCGATTTTTTCCTGATGAATTATTGCGACAACACATCTGGAGGATTTGTGTAATTGGGTCGAGACACAAGACGATATTCACAAGAAATGGATAATAGATTAGGAGGGGAACTATGTAAAGTAATGAAACAATCATCTGTATAATGATGTAAACAGTCAGTGTTATCCAAAATGTGCTGACCAGTTGCTGAATCTTGCACTGCTTGGTCGTCCTAGATGAGCGACTAAGTTACCTGCTTTTGTATTTGCAGGAACGTGTTGGCCAATACGGATATTCAGTCTCTGATTGGTCTTTTCTGTGTATGCAATATCACACTGATATTTAAATTTAAATATTATATACTACGGAACTTTATTTTTAAATAGGACAGATCATCCTTAAAGAAAGACGGGAACACTGAACGGGTTTCGAAAATAACACGTAAATTACAGTCGAAAAAAATGACGTAATACGCGCCGATACCTTATCAGCGAGTATTTGACTGTTTCTACCAGGCCAGGATAGATTTAAATATAGGGGACACAAAGTGGGGGACCAAAAACGACCGATTCCTTGAAACGCTTAATTTTCCCTTCACTAGTGCGTTTGATGACATTAAAAGGAAAACCGTTATAAATAAAAATACTACGGATTTTCTCTTGTTGCTGATCACCGGTGCATGGGGTACAAATCATCAACGTAAGATGGACTAGAGTAGAAATCAAGTTGATCTTATGGGACTTAGGGACGAAAGAATTCCAAATTGTATACAAACCGGTCAATGTAGGTTTCCGACAAATGCTGGTGATGGACAAACCATCGTCGTGGTTTTGTTTAAATATTATCGACAAAACTGACCCGTTGTATCCCGCTATGACATGAGGTCATTTCACTTAGAGCTACGCTCTATTCTGCAGTCCTTTGTGTCATGTTGTGTCATCCCCTCATTTATAAAACTTAGTTGCTCAAAATAAAGATTACTTCCTGTATTCCTGTTGAATGGATTTTTGTAAAACATGAGTTTCATAAATTATTTGAGTATTCCTGCATATGTTTGCACCTATTTCGGTTTTCTTTGCTCGATATTGGGAACAAGCTATCTTTCGTGAATTTCTTTCGCTTTTCTCGCTACTTAGTAACAATTCCGTTACAATTTGAGAAGCATACAGAATTAAAAGATCAAAATTCTCTTGTCTCTAAGCACCATGGCTTTGAGAATGGAGATGAGTATTTATTTAATTTCTACAATGTTAGACACACTTCGGAGCGGATATATTTTGTAAAGAATCTCCAAATAAATCATAAACAATTGTCGCTGAATGTATTCAAGCATGTTATATAGTTTCCTGATACCTATTCTTCAAATCCTGGCAATGTAATTTACAAATTTCCTTGATTACAACCCGTACATATTAACATTATCGGGTGTTCAGCTTACTCTTCCAGAACAACGATCGCATACAACGGATTACATTCCAGCCCTGAAATCTCAGTATCAAACTTGTATGTGCGCTTTTTGAATTGAATCAGTTTTTGAATCTTCATTATCATTAATACAGAATGAACATGTGGTCCAAATTCGCTGGACATTACGTCTGGACTTGTATAACAGAAATATCTGTTCGAAGATAAGCAGTAAAGTGAGTAAGTTGCTAAATTACGTAAGATAAGAAACACAATAATTCCCCAAATAATGAAATTTTTAACTATTCAATATAAAAATTCATACTCCCCCATATATATATATATATATATATATATATATATATATATATATATAGAGAGAGAGAGAGAGAGAGAGAGAGAGAGAGAGAGTTTCACATGACTTACTGGTGTTATCTAGAGTCTCTTAGACTCTTGAACAATCACCACTTAATAAAAACAAATTGCTACACGCTAAAGAACAATGCCGATTTTTTGCCGATTGGTAGATTATTTCTAAATATTCATATAAAATCTCCAGATTTTTTTGAGTGATGTCACAACAGACATAAAAGTTCACTATCTGTATATAAGTTTTAGATGGCAGATGAAACAAGTGATAATTCGGTGTCAGCCGGTTTCATATCATAAACATTTCTGCTACATATTCACGCGCTTAGTTAGAATGGTATTTGACTGCAGATCTTCGGGACCGCGAATTGTTCTTTTGGAGAAGTACACTTCACTTGTGAGCCATCTTGATTAATATGAAATTCTGTGGCAATATTTTCTGACAATTGTCGTATTAAGCGACGCAAAAGTGTTGTTATATAGTTTCAGATGTGTGTGTGCGTGTGTCAAATTATTAGGAATAATTCTAGAACTAGTCTAGGCACTTGGATTATAATCCGCCTGAGAGTTGTTCAAATTTAAATCTGTTTTTTTTAAATTTCCAACAAGTAATGACTGAAATCGCTTGCAGATATGCATTCAGACAACTTATTCCACGCTCTGTAAAAAATGGATCAGCTCTCATGTACGAATCCTAAACAAAATCATAGCGCATCGAGCTCTCTACATTCCTCTTACACACACACACACACAAACACACACACACACACACACACACACACACACACACACACACACACAGACACACACGCACACACACACACGCTCACACACACATACACACATATATATATATATATAATATGTATGTATGTATGTATGTATATATATATACGAATGTTATTTCGTTCAAGTTATTTTGATTAGCAGGGTGAGGTTCCTGAGAAGCAGCATTGCTGAACACACCTGACATTATAAATTTAGAAAGAAGAGAACATATATCGAATTAGTGAGAAATGCGCTTGAATATTTCTGACATTTGCGACAGACGTTAGAGTAAAGTCGGCAACAGAATTGACATCACACATGTTTCTGTAGGATTTGTCGATGTACATTCTGAAGAAACTCTGTGAACTATATTAATAACAGTCTTCTTTAAGACAAATAATCATATGTTTTCTGATATATATATATATATATATATATATATATATATATATATATATATATATATATATATATGTATGTATGTGTGTGTGTGTGTGTGTGTGTGTGTGTGTATAAGAGAAAATTTCCAGTCCCCAGTGACCGACAACGACTGCCTGTTTCATCCGTTTCACGCAATTATCAGGCGGTCGGTCAGAGTTAAGTGTAACAATGGGGACTTCATACACTCTTAGATAAGTTCAAGTTGATAAAGATGTATGTGATGTGTGCATACACACCAACTAATCTCATCAAGTGATGAAGAAAAATGCCCGTGCGACATTGATGCAAAAATATCAATTCATGATTGAAAACAAAAACAGAAAATAGTTCAGTGGTTTTCCAAAATATTGCTCGATGCCATGCTGAACACTGGGACTGCGGTAAAGAATCTTAGTGTTAAATAATGACAAAACCCGGCATGAAATAAACACATGGCAGAGCATATAATAAGAATAAGAAGCAGCACCAAAATAGGCACACTGGAAGAAAAGATATCGATACCATGCTAAAAAGCAGAGCCTTAATATCTTTTAAATATAATTTTCAGTGAGAAAACACACGCGCGCAGACACACACACACACACACACACACACACACACACATATATATATATATATATATATAATTTGTATATTTGGGCAGTATTCCATCTATCATACTTGTTCCTTAAAGATTTTCTTGTGTTTCCTTTTCTGCACGTAAAGTGTGTAAATCTATCCGAATTATTTACACGCTTTCCGTACAGAGAATATGACTCTTATACGAACGCAAGCAAATTGTATAAAATTTTAATTGCAGTAACCGATCAATCGTATTTAATGAAATGTTTGTATATATATATATATATATATATATATATATATATATATATATATATATATATATATATATATATATATATATATATATATATTTATGCCCACTCGTATTCGAGGATACCCGTATATTAGGGCGGCTAGGCAATCCCTATTGCAGACGCTTGCTCTTGTGTTTATTCAAAACCTACAGTGGTTTGTACGGCATCTATGCTGAGTTGACCGTACCTACCGTTCATCGGAGAGAGCGTGTTATCTAGCGTGATCAACTATCTGAACAAGACCTGTACATTCAAAATCTCGGGCACGACGCCTTGTGACTTCGTGCAACAGCAGCTATCGACAGCCCCCAAGAGTTCCATTTTCCCAATTTCACTTAAAAGGCTTGGGTCAACCAGTGGTATGTTTTTCAGGCATTTCCAGACCAAAAACATCAGCAAGTCTACTTCCTGACAAATCAACCATGGTGAGATTCATGTTATTGCATTTCTTGCATTCATGGTCTTGCGTTTTGGTTATTTCGTACAGTTTTTAGTAATTGTCATGCATCCATATACGTACATATGATATTTTTTCATTTAATACAGTTGTTGATGCTGATGTACGACCTACTTCTGTCTTTTCTTTTCAATTAATTTGAATCTATTGCTTATTTAGTGCAACTATATCAGCATCTCAAATGCATCTTGAAATACTGTTCCTTTTCTAGTGGGAGAAAAAGTTGCAAGGAAGGAGATCTGGGGGATATGCTTGATATCAAACCTGAGGAAATTTGTACTAGGCCAAAAACTATAGCAAAACCCTAGTCACTAATGGAACCACTCTGGTGTGGTGAGGCGGCCCTAGTCTACAGACTTTCATTCCAATCACTACTGTAAAAACGGAAGTGAATGAGAACGTGTCTGCGTAACAGAATTCAAGCTCACTCTGTGTTAAGCAGTTTCATTCTGACTACTTCAGCTCCGATATTTTGATCAGACTTCGTATATAAAATTTCTTTCAGTCAGTACAACTATGGTCATTACGAGGCGCACACACTTTTAAAGAAGCAGAAACATAGATGGAATGATATATTGTTGAATATTGTTTAACTTCATCATATTTTCTTTTAATTATGGACCAGACGCTTTCTATTGCTTTAATATCAGAAGAGGCTGGGATGGATTTAAGTAATTTGGTATCTATTAAAACCTTTGAACATTGTGTGCGATATAAATCATAACAAAATATGAAGGTGTTTTTCTTCTCTTAAAATAATGATTATATTAAATATGGGCTATATCTTTGGCTTGACAAAAGTTCTTGTTTAAGAGCTATGTTAACGTAAGTTTTAATTTACCTAAACGGCGTCATTAAGTTTGAATTGATTTGTAAATTTACTTCTGATGATAATAGTACAAAACATTTCATCCACTCTATTCATATTTAAGTTGCGTTTGTTTACTATGTACTTGAAGGAACAGATAATTGCTACAACTGCGTGACACCTCTAATGTAGCTCCAAATCTATCAAAAACATCATGTCCAGAAATCGATAGCCATGTACTTCTACGCCCAAGTTATACTTTGTCTGTGCTGTGTTTACCTAAATGTGTGTTTGCTTTCTTTTCTCTACTCAATGTTTCTAGTAGTCTGTCCCTTCCTTAACATTCTGTGTATATTCAGAACGCTAGCTTCAAATATTTTCCTCGTGGTAAATGCATTTTTATTGACATTTCTTTTAATAGAGAACAGAAAGTAAAGGATGGACACCTCCTGTCCTTATATGGCAACAGTGCACCATTTTGGGCGTGATGTTGGTCTTGTAAAGGTAGACAATGAAAGAAGGATTCAGGTACAGGGAAGCGGTACAGGGAATCGACCATTTCCTCACCATATTTTTGTTTCAAATAATTTCTTGCAAATCTTTATTGTAAAATTTCATACTCTCTTCATAATATAATTATTATATAAATGAATGTAAGTCCGGAAAATGGATGCGCGCATAACCTAGTGGGTATCGGCGCTGAAGTTGAGTTAGCGTGTTAAGTTAAAATTTCAGGGAAGAATCTATCACTTCTTGCCCAAGTTGCCGGTTATAACCCAATTTGACGTGTTATGGTTTCAGGGCAGAAAATAATTGGTATTTTATATTTACTTGCCAAAGAGACGAGGAAGCGTAGAAATTCTGAATTCAAAACCGGCTAAGCGTGGAGCTCGTAACAATCAATTGATATTGAAACCACAACAGCCCCAGTAATCGTGCTGAAGTTAAGGCCCTCTATTCCAAACAGTAGTTTAAACAATTTACATAATATAATATATACATAATTACTAATTTTTTGTCAACATATTCGTATATAAATATAAAAATTGTCATCTCTAGACAATTACTTTCTCAGATGAATGGTTAAAATGATTACAAGAAAATGAAACGTGTATTTCTTAGTGAGTAACATACTGTTAGGAAACGTGGAGACATGCGCTACAGAATCAAAAGGTCTGCACGAAATATCAGAAACTGTATCACATAAGTACTTTCAGCAAATGTAAACATTAAAATGAATATCCTGTACACATTGAAGAGGAATCCTGATTTACTTCAGATGTTGACGTTTCGCACTTCTTCAAATATAGATTATGAAGGAAACACTCATCTATACTGGAAAGTTTAATATCAGATATTTGTCATCCCAGATCTAACATGTACTTGAATAAGCTCTCTCTTTCTCCCCCTCTCTCTCTCTCTCTCTCTCTATATATATATATATATATATATATATGTGTGTGTGTGTGTGTGTGTCTTTGCGTGTGTGTCTGTGCGTGTGAGTGTGTTTGAACTAATCCGATAAAATGGCACCGATGCAATATCTTTGTATTTTATTAGAAGATATGACGAATGAATATAGTGTAGGCAAGCGTTAATATAATCCGACGGAATAAAACCATATCTTTATCTTTCCTGAAATATTTAATCTCAATTAATCTATACCTATATAAACATATTTAAGTCAATTATTGATCTATGCGCATGTATGTGGATTGTGCTTTTACCTGAAGATATGCGTGCAATATCATGCAAACCTGAACAAAAATATACAAGAAAAAATATACGTAAAAAATGCATTGTTTTTTATCGATAGATTTATGCATATTACCATAAAGTATTTTCCTTTATAAATGCTCCTTTCCCAATCTCTTTTTTTCTTTTGTGTGTGTGTAAACTTTGTTTCTACAAATATTCGATTCATATTTTTATAGGTGATCAGTAAGTGAAAGCGGTTTTACAAATAATATTAGCGAATGATTATAAACATATTTTTTTATTTATACTTCACCCCTTATAACAATTAAGTATGCAAAATATCGTTCATTTATTACAGCAATGGACATAAGAACACACTCACGCACTTAAAAAAATTGACCGATTTTTTTTTTTACGGATTATCAACCTTCTGATAGCTAGTTAACGCCAATTAAGAAATTAAGAATATTATAAGAGCATTAAAATGTTAAATAAAAACCTCAACTGCAGAAACTTGTCAGACATATTTCATATTTAATTAAACTTGCATATAGGGAGATACACACACACACGCACCGACGCGCGCGCACACCCAAACACACACACACACACACACACATACACACACACACACATATACATTCATACACACACATATGTGTGTGCGTGTGTGTAGAGAGAGAAAGCAGAGGAGAAAGTGATAGATAGATAGATAGATAGATAGATAGATAGATAGATAGAGGTTGCGATGTGAATTTTGAATACGACTGAAAATCTGAAACATTTTAACATGTTGTTCTATTTGACTTCTCGATTGGTTAATCAACATAATTTTTATTTCCTTTAATTTCCTCTGTCCTATAATTATTGTCATTTTAAATACATATGTAGAGACATTTTAAGAGTCAGAAGAAGTATTCCTTTTTGAAAAAAGATTTTGAGATATAGACATTTACTTCAATATTCAGTTTATTTCTCTCAATCTGGTATGGAAAACTTTTGTTACATTTTCTAGGAATTACATGAAATAAGTCATCTTATAGTATACATTTCAGTAGGAATGCTATAAAACTATTTCAGTGTTCCTCACATATTTAACATATTCATAGAACAGATCATTTAATAAGAAATATACGCAATGTCACTTCTTCATGTAAATCATTATAATCAGAAACATGTTCTATTTTGCAAGTAGACAGACTACAATTTCCTTTACTAACGGCAACAGCAGCTTTATATTTTCTACCGTGCACGCGGTAGTTTCTAAATCAATCAATAGTTTTATGCAAAGAAATATGTGAATGAGACGTAGCTTTTTCTGTCAGCATTTACTTTTATAAAGATCAAATTACCTACTCGATATTCATCAAATGAATTCAACGAAAAAAATTATAGTAAAGAAATAGAATCAATTCTTTTACATTTTTTTTCATTTTACATGACTTATGATTGGTTTTATATATCGGAATGTTAAGTATGCAGTATCAAGTATTTCCTATTTAGTAAAAGAAATAGCTTGGCATAATATTTATATCGACACTTTAATGTTTCTCTATGCAAAAGGATAATTAGAAACGTTTAATACGGTTCCGATATACACCTAAAGTTATGTCTAAAATGCTGTTTCGAGTAAATCAAAGGCACGCAGCATAGAATGAAAGTATTTTAGATTAGGCTGTGTGTGATGTTTTATTAGAGAATTGTCACTATTCACATGATTGTTCACTGACGAAGAATAAAAGGAAGACATTAGATGCACCTATAGAAATGGAACAAATCGAACATAATATATATATATATCGATTAAATTGAATTAAAAATTAGGAACAAACAACGTTAGTAACACATATGACCTGAATCCTTTTTCTTTCCATTTATAAATAAATTCCTATCATTGCAAACATTGGAATGTTGCCCATAAATTTTTCAATTTTAGGAACATGTTTTTGCCATTGGAGAAAATATCTTAATATTAGTTGTTTTGCGTCATATTCCGTTATCTTATGATAGTTTTTAATCATTTCATCCAACTAAGACAATAATGCCACTACGATGTATGGAGCTACTGGGAGGGAAAGAGACGGAAAAGTTATTAAAAAGAACCGGAAAATGAGGACAAGTGATAATCCTCATCTCCTGATCAAAATACCGAGGCGGAGTGTCAACCGGGTGATATGCGTACCTATCTACACGTATAAGAAAAAAATAAATGGTAAATAAAATTTCAGAGTTTAGGCAAAGACATTAGATATATAGAGTTGAAGTAGACTTTATAAGGAACTGGAAGTCTAATCGTAAGCAGGAAAAAAGGGATAAACTTACAATATTGTTCAGAATATCGGGACGAGGTGTGAACCAGACGATGTGTTCGGTTTACACTCCTATATGAAATTAGCATATGCAAGTAAATCTACATAGTTTGAAATGCTTTCTTCACAAATCAACACTGAGCATTAACGTTTATAAAGATATATTATCAGAGTAGGTTCCAAATATATAAATTTAAAAATAAAGACTTACGCGTATTTTTCTGTGTTATCGATATTGATGAGAATCATTATTGCAATTATTTTTTTATAGTTTATGATGCAAATTATCTTGTAAATGCAATACTTAGCAACACATATTCCGCTTCATTTTTCTTATGACACATTGTTCTAACTGGGGAAACTGAAGTCGATTTGCTAAAGAAGGTTTTTATCATACACGTCCATCTGAAATGTCGATAATATAATAATGTCACGTGACAAAAACCATAATATATACAAAGCCGTATTTGATAAATATATAGGAGTATTCAGTAGAGCGATCATAATCCAGGTGGTGATCAACCTCGACAAAGTTTTAATTCACGAATGTAAATCTTAGTGAAGTGAGTTTGACTGATTATATAACACACATTTATGTTTTTGAAACAAACAAAGCTAATATTTGTAAATGTCAATATCACTACGAAATTTGATTAACTGGATCTTTTATTTTTATAATATCACTTCAGTTTATGGAAAGATAGGATATTTCTAGTTTTGCTTTCCCAATGGTAAAATTGAGTGTATTAAAATTAGTTTCTTTTACCTCTATATTTTTACTTACATTCTTCTCTGATACAATACAATGTAATCTGAAAGGAAGTATGACAAATAAAATGGAAAAAGCAATAGAGTAGTGAAAATACTGAGAGTGGTGATGTTGGTGATGTGTTCAATGTAAATGATAAATGAATCTTTATTTTTCTAAGAAATTTACTTTTTAGGGGGATACATTGTCTCCAAATGAATTAAAGATCTCTATGAATTATATGCATCGAAGAGGAATTGCAATAAGAAAATTGAATTCGCCATGAAGCAAACAATAATCTTAATAAAAAATCAAACAATCAGAAGCAAACAATAATCTTAATAAAAACTTATGCGAAGGAAAGTAAGCTTAACTGATTGCCTTTGTTGAGTCATATATATATATATATATATATATATATATATATATATATATATATATATATATATATATATATATACTCGTCCATGCAAATTTGATTAAAAAGAAATGGAAAGGTCTATCCATTAATTATTTATTGTATTTTCAACTATGTTGTTGAGTATTGTGTTCGAAGTTGTGGATAAATTGTCTTAATTTCATATTTTGTTATTCTTTTGTTCATAAGTTATTTCAAACATTTAGACATTTTCAAGAACAAATGTGATGATTGTGTAGAGGTTAGAATTTCTTTGTCTGCATTCTGGTATTTTTGAAATGTTGGAATTGTAAAATAGTCTACGTGACATCATATTTACCGGTTACTGTGAACGATACCGCACAATTCCGACTACGGTCAGTCTTGATTAATGATTACTTTCACTGGAAAATTGAGCTGAGGCGTTGTCGTGACAAACAAATATAATTTTTGAATCCCGAATTCTTCTTGGGCGATCACTGAATGATTTTAATTTAGGAGGAAGAATTCATTTTCACATCATCTACCTTACGCTGTCTACATCCATTTCATTGTCATGCATTGTTGTTGACGCCTCGACTGAACAGAACTAGATTCTATTGCAGTAACAAGATCTTCGTCAGCTGCCTGGATATAGATCATCGTCAGAGACTAGATTTTGAATAGGTCTTTCTGCAAATTTATGTGCATATACTGTTTTGCCGATATTAAATACTTAATGAGATGCTTCATCTTTTATGGGGGCCGAACAATTTATATGGTACACGTTTCTGAACGTTTTCGCATGCTATATTCTCTAGGTTTAGACACACTTGGAGAACTCAAGTATTCGGCCAAAGTTTTCTAGTTGAGTGGCTGTGTCCCCGTTTCATTTTACAGCAAATTTAAGATTTCAAATGAAAAGAAAAGATGTTCAGTTATTTCAAGTGTTAATTCACGCACATATGCAGCAGAGTTTGCATTAGATCAATGCAATATTTCGTGCCCACTATGAAAATTTAAACTTTATTTTACATAATAAAATATATTATCCAAGGACAGAATCATCATAGTTTTTAACAATTGTCTTCCATCGTTTTACTCGCATGTTGATGTAGTTTTCGTAGAAACGTCGTGACTTTTCTTGAAAATAATTTGTGTGCTTCTCTTCGCTTGATTGTACAGCCAAAATGTGTCATTTAAAATCTTCGGTAGAGGTTGAAACAAACTAAAATCCGAACGAGCCAAGTCAGAAGAATTCGGTAGGTGCCAGAAGGTGTCCTATTTCAACAATAAGCTTCTGAAAGTTCTGTTTTTAAATATGTCTTGTGTTGACGTGGAGAGAAATGAAATTTATTTTGATTTGCAAAGTCGACAGTTTCTTCATGTATATCCGCTTTGAGATTGATGGGTTATTCGTATTACTTCTTTACAGTTATTGTTTCGCCGACTGGAAGAAGCTCAAATTTAATTAAACCTCTGCAATTCCAATAAAGGGACAGCAACGCCTTCATTGGATTTAATCGCGTTTTAACCAAGGTTTCTGCACAATCGCAAGCTTGTTTCCAGCTCTGTTTGCTTCGACCATTATTATACAGCATGAATTCTTCATCGCCTGTGACAATTCTGTCAACAGACGGCTTCTTTTTCGTAAGGTAACACCAAATTAATCGCCGCAGAAAAAAAGCTCGAGCTTGTTCTGTTCCCTCAGAGAAGGTAGCATTCACGGGCCGAGTTTGGAAACGAGCCTAAACTCCTAGGAATCTCTTCCGTCGGAATCTTCGGTTTATTCTCCACGATGGCAAGAACTTTTTCATCGACGTTAGAAGCTCGCCTAGAAGCTAATTTTAAATTATCTAAATGAAATCTGCCAAACCACTTTTATACCGTACGACGAAATAGAACAAAATCCAAATAAGCGTTCTGAATGTTTTTGTGTCACAGTAGAACACTTACTCTTTTCCGAAATTCATTGAGTATAATATGATGAGAGCGTAACGTTTTATCCACCATACTTTTTCGGAGAAATATGAATACTCATCAAAGTCTGACACGCGTCTGAGCGATTCAAGATTTCAATGCCAAGTTGCTGTCATTTTATATTAACAATGAAAATCTGGCACGTAATGATCTGATAGTGTATTTCTTGAACATACGGAAATCTTGTGCAAGGATTTTAACAAATGATAATATTATTTAAAGATCATGAAAAATAAAAATGATTTTAACATTGACAAATGTGCGTTTAAATTGGCATAAAGACTGGGACAATGCCTATTAAGCCGTATCAACAATCTGATAATATGGCGAGGTTACAAATGTAAATCTATAAGATAGTGCATGTCACAGTTGACAAACATTAGTCCGAATTAAATTCAGATACCAGAATCCGATAAGTTATTCATAAAAATGTCTACATTGCATCATATGAATGTTATTGGGCAGAGTTGAATTAGACCAGGAAACAGTAGTATTAAAAAGCGCTCAATACTATTATAAATAAAATAAAATTAAAAATTAAAATTTAGCAAATATATATATATATATATATATATATATACGTGTGAGTGTATACGTGTGCGTGCGTGTATAAAATGCATGTTTGATTTGTTTGTACGTTTTATCAAGCTACGTAAGTTATTTAAAGGCCAAAAGTATTTTAAATACTAAGAATGTTACTGAGATAATAATGATTTAGTGATATATGAAATATCATCTGCTCGTATATATATATATATATATATATATATATATATATATATATATATATATATATATATATATATATATATATACAGTGCTGCGCAAAAGTAAGATATTTTTTTACATTTTCAGATAATCAACAGATCTTAATTAAATTATAGATTCATTAAGAAAAATATTTTATTACACGTATTCCAGACTATATCATAAATTTCTGTTAATCTGGAATAAATAATATTAATAAAGATGTAATTTATAGAAGTTTCTGGCCATGGTGGGCGTCAATTTTTGACCCACAATTTCTTGATAGTGTCTATGTTTCTTCTATGTACTGCTTGCATTTATTTGAATGACATATTTTCAATTTGATTTAGATCAAGAATTTTACTAGGCCATTCCAATATTTGAAATTTATATTTTCAAAACGATTCTTTTGTAGATTTACTTTCATGCTTCGAAACGTTGAGCTATTGGAGGAACCACCCCCGAAGTAAAATCAACGTTTGAACATTCCATATAAAATTGCTTGGTATCTCGCATAGCCCATTGTGACGTCAATGCGTACTATTTTGTTTGTTTCAGCTGCTGCAAAGCATTCTCAAATCATAATACTACTGCCGCTATGTTTAACTTTTGGCACCAAATTCTTTTCTTCAAAAACCGTATTAAGAGCTCGCCAGAATTACTGTCTATGGTTCCTCCCCCAAATCTCTAGTTTGACCTCATCCGATCATGAAACCTTTTGCCAGAACGTTTCTAGCTTATTCATATGAGCTTTGGTATAGTTGAGCGGATCTTTGTGTTTTTTCGTAAACAGTGGCTATTTTCCATGCATTTTGTCATTAAGACCGAAAGCGTTCAGATCTCGTCGCATTTTAAACGTATACACATTGATTACGACATTGACCAACGAGACTTAGAGGACCTCAGATGGCAGAGAAGGATTCGTCTGTAATTTCTGAACTGAACGTGCTCTTGCAGTTAGTTTTCCTGGACGGCCAATTCTTGATTGCGATGTTGTCAGGCCATTCAATTATAAATATTTTTTCGCGCGGTGAAGTGCACTTCAAATCGTTTTCGTAGCCTTCTCTAGCTACTACACTTTTCTGTCATTATAGGCTCCAACTCTGAGATATTTAATGCTTCAGGTAGTTCTTTAGACCTTGGCATATATTTTTTTTTAAATATTGTTTCTACCTTCATACTTTTGCATATACAATGACTTATATTTGTTGACTGCAGTATATACAGCTTACAAGAAAATGAAAACGTGTCATTTTGCACTTTAAACGTACACAAAAAATATTTGCCCTGCCAACCATGTAAAACAAAAAATAAAGACCGTAAATCTAAGGGTCCACTTACTTTTGCCTATCTTTATTTTTTTTATTAATATTTTTTATATCAGCTTGATAAAAAATAGAGAAAGTGGTTATAATTCACCAAATAAAGATTTTCCTCATAAATATATCTTTTAATTTTTGTTGATCAAGAGAAAAGAGAGAACATTTTTTTTAATATTACCTGATGGGTTCAATTACTTTTGCCCAGCACAGTATACATAGATTGATGAATGCGCAATGCCGTGTTCTCTTGTTTTGTATCTTTTTTTTAATTTATTTTGTCTTCTCGTTTCAAGTGTTCGCGTGAGTATATTGCATATATAATTTCGGGTAAATGGATTTAAGGCTTTTGCAATAAAATTGAACACAATGTTTTGAATTCTATCGCCAGCTTACTTTTTTTCTTCTTCGCCGATCTGATGCGTTGTTTTTCGTGCTACTAGTTCCTTTTCCCTCCCTTCCTTCCTTTGCTAACTTCAATATTGCTCTTCCTATAGATGTCTCCATTTATATTCTTCCTTATTCATCCATTTATTCATTGCTGTTTTCCTTATCCCGTTTCTACGACAGGTTCCTCTACTTTCTGTTCATTATTCTTTTCATTTCTCTTCTACTACGCTTTCCATAGTTTAATGTACATATGTGTGTAGACAGTGTTATGGACAGTGTGCTTGTTTGTGTATTTAAGTATTCCCATTTCTCTATTCTAGCTGTTTTAACTTATTCAACAAAACGTCATTCCTCAATTGAGCATTCTTTCTCTTCATTCCCAATCTTAGATTTGCTAGTAATAAACTTCAATTTTCTTGTGATATTTTTGTTCCACGAAGAGCTTATATTGAATGTCTCCAGATTGTTTTGAGACATTTCTATTTTCAAACTCACGAGAATTTATTCAGCGGCGATCTTTCTAAACTAACTTGTCTTGCCTGATTTTTCTCCCATTACATTATTATATTTCTTCATATTTTCACAAATTTACTAATTCTGTTCATCTGTTTTACTATTTTCGTTTACTCGTTATTGATTTTTTTTTTAAATGTCTTACTATTTTATTTCAGTAAATTACACTTTTTATTATCTCCGATTGCTCATAGGTTTTATGTGTTCTTTTAATTTCATGTTGCCTTTCTGGTCGCCGGTTTTTCTTCTGTTACTGACCTTTCTTCATTGTATTTTCTTTCTTGAAAATTTATTTGAAATTTGCTTTGTTAATAGTTCTTTTTTCCGTGATTACCAATTTATTTTATTTCTCTCTTACACTAAATCTTCAACTGGTGGCTCTTCGACTTCAATTATTTCAATATCTGTTTTAATTATTAAAATAGTATTGAACATTTTGTTCGTTCTTTCTTTCGTGTTTTCTTTATTTCGTTCGTTTTTTTCTTGTTTACTTTCTTCATTATGTTTCACTATCTTCCGAAATACCATCTGTCAATATTGTTTCTCAAGTTAGAATTATATTCAAATATCTATTCTTTGTCCGTTTTCTTTTCGTGTTGTCCTCCATTTGCCTTTGTTTTCTCCAGCACATTTTTATTCCTAACCCAATATTTCACTCTAATTTCTCAGTTTTCCTTCTTGCATATGTATATACTTTCTCCATTCTTTCACGTTTGTTTTGCATCTCTTGCCATTTTCCTTCACGGATCTTTTTTTTTTTTTTGCTTTTTATTCCTTATTTATTTTCTTCTTTGTCTTGACAATTATCTTTCTTTTTAAAAAAAAATATTTTTATTCGAAATCCTTCCTCCTGAAAAACTTAGCATTTTTTTAGGTACCTTGATGAGATTGTTAAAATAGAGCATAGCATGATGAAAAAGACGCCAAGCTTGACGAAAAGAAAATTCTATCGTCTAAATGTCTGTTATTATTAAGGGGAAAAACCAAAGTTTTAATTAGTTTTTAAAAAATGTCCTTTACTTTTTTAGAACATTTTGATTGAAAAACAAAACTTGTTTCTCTTTGTATTACCGGAACTAGTAAACACATTAACACATACACATACGATAACACATTTTTAGCACGTTTTTTGTATGACACACATTAAATTTGAAAATCTTGCAAAAATAAAAATAATTGTATGATGTTAATGAAACTTTCAAAAACCATTCATAGATGAGGGAATTATTATAAATGTTTTATTTATTAAAGTCATGGAAGAAATATTTTTTTATATTTATTATCCACACCCATAACTAAATTTATGAAAACTCTAGAAATTCAATCGTGTTCAGTTTCGTGATTATATTAGTTAAAATCACAAGGCTTTGAGGAAAGCAATTTATGTTTTTCTTGGAACCCTTTAAGTCAGCCCTGAGTTTTAGCATACAAAACTCAAAACAAAAATATTATTTAATTTCAAATGCGTTTATTTACTTTTAGTTGTTTTTATGAATATGAAAAATATTTTCTGAAAGCCAAAAACTTTCGATGAAAAATGAATTTTTAATAACATTATTTTTTATTTCTTTAATTATTTTACATTTTTACACTTGTTGTTAAAATATTATAAAATTAGTTGAAAGCCGCATTCAATATTGTAAATGTCCTTATGAGATAGATAATATTTAGCCCTATGTAAATTTTATCACTTCCTTCATTCAGAAGACCCGCAATAATTAAATGTAATTTTGTGTTCATAAACTCGTTAAAATGATTGTAATAAAAAATTACGGAAGAACACAGGCAATGAAACGTCACGTGTATTGAGTGTAAGTGTTATCCGCTGAACGTCCATTTCATTATTGCAAATTCTTCGTGCGAAGCACATATTGAGCATTTTGATTTAGCGGTTTTACTAATTAAAATGAACACCATCCTAAGCCATTTTAAGCAGCAACATTACTACATTTTTAAAAGTATCATTTATTTCATTTACATATTTCATTACACTTTCAATTTTATGAAGTTGTTTTACAGTTTTCAGTGAGTCGTCTTGTTTCAATTTTATGTAATTAAATCTCGCTCTCAAGTCTTATTTTAATTTCTTTATAATGCATTTTCCATAAAGCATCGTAAATATAAAGGTGAAAGCTAAGTACAAAAAAGAGCGCTGAAAGTTTTCTTTAAAAATAACGAGGTAAATAATTTTTTCACTTAAATTTAAATAATTTCACTTCTCTCCTTCCGTAGAATAAATTATCCTCACGAAAGCTATCAGTACATCATGAAAATATCTTTCGTCACCTGTCAAGTGACGCGAAATGTTATGACCGGCATTGTTTTATTTTCAAATTACATATTTTCGGTGCAGAAACTAAGTTAAGTTTTTTTCAAAAATATTTTAAATAAACATAATTTCTAACTTTCTTAAAATAAGTTTTGAAAAAATTATAATTGATTTCTAAAAGAATTTCAAACTGAGATTTTCATTTCTTTTTGAAAATGGAAAAAATGGTTGACATGATTGATTATCTCTCAATTTTTCTGACTAAAAAAGAAACAAGATTTTTAACGCAAATTTTGGACGTGCTAGGAACGATTAAAAAATGTAAAAACAATACCCCCAAAATAATTTGATCGTTCGTCTTAATAATAACATAAATATGTAAAAGATAAAGTTTTGTTTTCGTCAAGTTTGTCGTTTATTCGTCATGCTGTACTCTTTTTTAGCGATCACATGAAGGCGCCTACAATTATATATTTTAATATCGAATGTCCTGTTCCATCGTCTCTCTCGTCTATTATTTGTTGGATTGCAATGCATCTCACCCCCCCTTTTCATATGGGAATCATTATATTTTATATATCTTTTGTCCAACTTTATCCGACTTTCTATATCCGCAAGTGATCAGATTCCGTTTTCAGATGGGACATGTTAAATGTTTTGTGCAGAAATTGTATCTCTTTAGGGATTTTATATTTTCTCCCTGCGAATGAATAACTTTTTTCCTCATATTTAATTTGCTATTTCCAGTTCCAGAAGAGCTTTCTTTCCTATATTCATTCACCGCTCTTACAGTTTCCGTCCCTTCCTGTTGTATGTTTTACTCTAGATTTGTGCATCATTTCCCTGTCCTAGATTCTTCGCTCAACGTCGTGACTATTCAACTTAGGCATTTGATTTTTATGCTGGATTGTCTTCCACATTGTCCTTCCACATTTAATACACAACAGTTCATATATTCGTCTTCGCTGAAAACTTGTTCGAATTAACGTTTAAAATTAATCATGGTATTGTGTCGATAATTGACTGTGCACCATATTGGGGGTGTGGATCCTGCATAAGAATCTAAATTAAGGTGCGTAAACGTTGAATATTGAACACAAATATTTCGTGATATTCCAGTAAATATCAATTGAAGATCTTCTTATATATCACTCATAGCGCGATTTAATAATTCTTAAATTGTATTAAGGTCTTAGAAATATAATTCACTTTTACCAGAAAGGATATAAAACAAATGTATATTAAATATAAGTCTAAAAGAAACGCACATTTTTGCCTCCCGGTTTAAAGAAATGTGTGTGTTTCCTGAAAAGATTTGAAAGACTGTTTCAGCTATATTCTTTCTCCATGTTCTGCTACATATGAAATGACCTAGTAATCGAGATCTCAACATCTGTTGGCACTAAATCTAGTGAGAATGAAGGTTGTTGAATATCATCTGATCCAAACAATCTTATTTTTCTAGACTTTTACTTGCAGAGTATGCCTTTGGTCATGCTAGAAATCATCACCTATTTTTTTACCAAAGCATATCATTTTCGACGTAATATTTCGGATACATGATGTAATATATTTTAATAAACGTCTGTAATAATTTTTTGTATATATTTCATTTGTATATAACTGTAGAAATATCAGCCAGCTGAGATCTTATTGAAAAAAGGTGGACTTGTCACAAAAATTGATTCGGGACATTTATTTCCGACAGATGGTTATCAGCATCGTGAAGTCGGCTTCATGAGCGGCCTAGAGAAAGAGATGCAGCTGAATGAAGATAAATTGCTTTTTTTAGACGAAATCGACAGAAAAAGGAACCATATTATTTGTAAAACATATCAATACCTAGAAAATACATAGAGAGTCGAAGCGGGCCTTGTAGGATGACTGATAGGGAAGACGCCCGTTAGACTGTTCACATACCCCATCACGTACACCTCATTTCAACTTCGCTCGCTTATAGCTGTAGGTTACTACCCAATAATAATATCTGATTTACTACTAGAAATTATTTTATTTTACACTCGTGTGTAATGACCTGGCCGAAGGGTAATTTTTATGCCACAAACTTTTGACTGGAAGAAACTGCACCCAGTCAAAAACTTGGTGTTTGGTCTGATCTGCAAGACAATATAATGGACGGTACGTATCATATTTCACTAAACACAAAGTTAGTTCATCTGTAGATAGAGTGCTGCTTTTCGCGTTGTCACAGTTTCTGATTCTGTTGTGAACACTTTCTCTTCGATTTCCGTTGTAATGTAAATATCATTTTTAATCATCTGTAATAATGCGATGAAAAAATTAAAGTTCCTATACAAGTCAAGGGTGATGCTATTTTCTCTTTAGAATTGAAATTTCATAAGGAAGCGAAAAAATTAGTTTGCAGGTTTTCCCAATTAAACTCTGAAATGCACTATAAATATGATATTCTAAACCAAATCGCATTGTACAACAATTCAACACTGTTTCTGCCTCGGTTGATTAGCTCATTATTCATCATGATGAATACATAATTACATTTCAAATTCACCTTATACTAGCCAAATTTCTATGAATATTTTAAGGTGATATGGGTACATAAACCATTATTGATATATGGGCAGATAAACCACTATTAATAAAACCCATATCTACAAATTATTTGAATGTAATTGCATGAAATGCAGTACAAAATAACAATTTCATTAAATGATCATTTCTTTTATATACACTAACTCAGATTGCTAAATACATTTCTCAGGAAATATTTTCGTTCCTACAATATTATTCCTCGGAAACCTTTTAAGTTAAGTTTCAAATGATATCTTCATGGATATCTACAAAGTAAATCTGAAATATAAATGACTAATTAATGCAATAGATAACGTATGATATTCAAATGAATATAAAAATTTGGGACAGAAGTGGCATGGTATAGATTACATTTTATCGTAAATACAGATCAATAAAATACATCATTAGATGTTTTCAAATCTGCGTTGTATTGTTCAACTGAGGCGTTGCATTTCATGAGTATAATTTTGAGCCAAAATATTTGAAGACTAAATATTATGTCTAATGATAATAGAATGTTCTAACATAGGATAACTAATAATTAAAACAATTACGAAGATTATTATAGCGAGTAAAATACGATCCCTGGGAACATTAACATTGTTCTCCCGGGATTTCAACCCTCAATTTAACAGTAAATCTAATTGTGTTAAAATCAAAAGCAATACTAAGAATACTGATAATAATATCGCTGTTCTTACGTGCAGCGTCCATATTACTGTTATTATTGTTTTTCTAGTACTTAAGGAAAATATGCAAACTCTCTCTCTCTCTCTCTCTCTCTCTCTTTCTCTCTGTATGTTTTTGTTTGTGTTTGTGTGTGTGTACTATATCAAAATAGAAGATAAGGAAAACTATGAATTCAAAACCAAGGAGAAAGCACTAAAAAAACACTCCAAAATATATTCCCTAAATTCATAATAATTACCATATATAATGTAGATTGCCACGATACCCTATAATCCTGAAGAGACATGGCATTAAAATAGTAAAGAAGTTATCTACGTTACGTATTTTGTTTAATGGTCATTCAATAATATATAAAAATTAGAAGTATTATATGAACGCAGTTCCAAATTATGATGTTGTTGCTAAATAATATGCTGATGGAGGTAAAGTGTTATTGAATAGTTATGTTTGCAAATGAATTTTCGCATGCTCAAAGCGCTCACGTTAAACATTTAAATAAGTGCGATATTTTTATCAGTAAAGATTTGTAATGATTAAAAATTGATGAATAAAACAGAAGCGGATAGCATAAGTTATAAAGAGACGGGAAGTTGTATGAGCGAGCCTAGTCCAACGCCATTCCTCTTTTCTTGCGCATACTTCATATTCATCTCGTAGAATAAGAAAAGAACCCATCTCTACTTCCTACTTTTAGCTATCTGTTAAATATCAGATTAGAATAGTTTTTTCTAGTCTCTGGTGGCATCCGGTCTAAGATCAGGACAAATTTAAATTCACTACTGTGGCTATTGAAACGGGAAACTCGCGCTTCGTCCATACGGAGAGGCTGACAGCATGGATGTACGGGTGGTTCAATGGAAGACGTAAGCCTGAAAGTAGGAGTGCCGTAATTGATAACGCAAGTTTGAATAGAGAATTGGTACAATCCATAACGGCTCTGAATAAAAAAATTAGAGAGCAGCGTTTCAATTCCAGTAGGGTATACATTACATTACCTTATGCGCAAATTTCCTTGTGAAAGATATGTATCAACTGCTTATCTACAGTTAATTAGTAGGGCATGTATCAGTAAATCGTTATTATCTCCCAAATTCTTACAATGTAAAACTATTTATGACATTAAATAACACGCAAAAGGTTGTCATAAATACAAACCAATCATTCAACCAATACTGTGATAAGAGCACATAACATTGAGAACATAAATTTAAATAGATAGCTAGTTAGAGAGTAGACAGTCATCAGCAGATACAGAGCAGAACATAAAATGTGCTCAATGCTGAAGAAGAATTTTAATTAATGACCATTTCTATATCGTAACGAAACAAAAGTAAAGCGTGAAATAAGTAAGTGAATACATACAAATATCGCATGAAACCAATGTTAATTGTTAAAGTAAAATAACATTTGGCAATATTTTGAATTTTACTCCATGCAATGGTATTCCGAGCTCATGCAAATATGCGTATGCAGATAGTTTGGCCCACAAGAATATTTCAGGATATTTCTTGTATTTTACTGCGCATGAATGTATGTGATATTAATGTATTTGTACAATAGTCTGCCTCTAGGCCTTAATATTGTGCTCAAATATGAAACAGACTGTCACCGCTTAGTTTTGACTTCAGTGCCATCATTTATATTTAAATCATCTCTAACTCTGACAATGAGCACTTTTACTCATAAATATAGCATACCTTGAAACTATATTGTATTCGCACACACATACGCACACACACACACATATATATATATTAAATATATATGTATGTATATATATATACGTATGTATATATATGTATATATATGTATGTATATATATATATGTATATATATATATATATATATATATGTATATATATATATATATATATATATATATATATATATATATATATATATATATATATATATATATATATAATATTAACCAAAAATGATGGTACAACCCTGCTACAAAGATATGATATCATATATGCATATATTTGGATTGATTTGAATTCTGTCATTTAGAATAAGTAAAATTTTGTAAAAATTATTATTCAGCATACTGAGACCATGTATTTCTTGGTAATGATTGAGACTTCAAAAATAATTTTAAAAAAATAAAATTAAATTAATAAGAAGGAATTCTCCGACAACATTAATGAATGTGCATTTTGTTATTTGAAAATTGGAAAAAGACCATACAATTTAAAGACTGCTTTATCGCTTGAATTTAACAACTTGTTTTTGTTACCTCAGCTATAACCTCTATATTATGTGTGTGATATTGTCACTTTTGATTATATATATATATATATATATATATATATATATATATATATATATATATATATATATATATATATATAGACACACATTTACAAGATTTTTTATATTATACAGAAACTTTTGATAACTTATTTCCAAAGTGTCTATTGGAAGTACGATTTAACATTTACCTGTTTGGAAAGTTTAATTCAATTATTGAGAACCTCTACTAGCAGCAAACTGCTTACATACGTATTGAAAATGAATATACAAAAATAAAAAGGCATGTAAAACAAGGTTGTGTCTTCTCACCAAGTTATTCAACGTATAGAGTGAGGCGATTCTGAGAGAATTAGACGACTTACTGGGATTCATTATTGGCGACCAAAATCCTAACAATATAATATAGGTAGACGATGCGCTGTAAATAATTTTCACTTTTACTTTCCTCCATCTTCGCTTTCACCTCTACGATTCTCTTTTTTAACATCTTTGTTTTCTTACTTTCTGTTTTCTCTCGCTTCATCTAATATCGTGATCATAATTCTCATAGATTTCCTGAGTTTTTGCCTATTTCCATAAATATATTTATTTATATCAAGCCAATACATTCCTGTAATGCTTATGAGTTCAAAGAATATTTCTTTGAACTCATTGTCTTCCCAACCACAACTACAATGATTATCATTTAATTTTCGTAACGAACAAATAAATATTTTAAAAGAGTGTACATTTAAAATATTTGTAGAAATAATTCCATTTCTTAGTACTCAATGTGTACATCTACTTTACATATAACTGATAAATTAACAGCACCTATTGACATACTAGCAGGTAGTTCAAAAACAAAATAGAATGTTGCATGTAGTTCACTATATTAATAGCTATCGTTTGTGTTCACTAGATGATTGCGCGAATCTACCAATTATTTTTTCTGTATATAATTCATCTAAGAATGTATTTTTAATGGATAGTACATAGGTATTTCCAAATTCTTTTCAGACAACGAATTTATTAAACTTGTCAGTTCAAATGATGAACTGTAACCTTATTTTTAAATTCTCAGACTTTTATAGAGAACATGAAATTTCCTTACTTTCCGGCTGCCCGATTCCACATCCTTCTACTACCCTCCCTGATTTTTTTCATTTTTCAGCCACTGCTAATTTGTAATTTGTTCTTCTTTTCAGTTTTATAACTGAATCCATTTTCTGTGCATGATTCTTTATTTCATTTTTATTTGATATAGGAGTTCCAGGAGCCACTGCAATCCTGGCTCGCTAGTCAGTCCGCCACGAATTATAATTCTTCTTTCTTTCCTTCTGTTGTTTCATTTAACATTTTTACTCATTTATTCTTCTTAAAGGCATTTTACGTGCTTTCCACATAATTTGAAATCCCCGGTTTGTTTAAGATAATCACTAATTGAAAAGTAAATCTGTGGAGAAATGATTTCCATCCTCACGGGCTGCCTGACTAGGTAACAAAAGACAAGAAAATTAAAGCTCTTAAATATCCAATTAATTTCAAATCGTCACCTGCAACCTTAAAAACTACATGCTGACGACAAATATACTTATTGTAGATAAAACATGCAATAAGAGACAGAAATATTTTCAAAATTATTTTCCGAAGGAAATATACATTAAGCCAGAAAATATGTCTAGAAAACATTATACGAAAGAGAAGAATAAGTCTATGTTATGTATATGTATGTGTGTGTGTGTGCTTGAATACCAGACCGTATATAGCGAACAAACACGACAAATATATATTTACACATGTAAATAAGAAACAACAGGGTTGAAAAATTCTTGAGATTAGACAAGCAGTAACATATACAAATATGACAGCTGAGTTACCAATATGAGAGGGATACGGTTCAGAGAATCTCAATAGGCAATTGTTGGAATTATACTGTTCTTCTATGAATTGGTCACATAGGAACACCATATATCCTGCAGCAATATCAACTGTGGTGTGTCTATGGCAAGAATCATCCAACGTCAGGATAGTTTTGAATTTAGCGTTTAGCTTCTCATCGACTGGTAATTATCTCAAATAAAAGATCCAAATAAGCTATTCATATCTGGTTGAGTAGTTCTTGATATTTAGCTTTGCCAAAGGTATTTGGGCGTAAGTGGGTGTAACGAAATCGAAATCGGTTTAATGATGTCTCTTTCCAAATTGTCAGAATGTAACCCTGGTATTTTTCGTTAAGAATTCAATTAGATTTTTTTCTGTCCTCACATATTCACTCAGTCCACAATTTATGAAAACGCGTAGTTTAAAATTGTTAATGGACTTTGTTTGAAAATGAATTCAGAGTTTTATAAATTATGATTAAGTTACATTTTTTTACAAAAAGTATCTAAATTATTGTACAGTTTAATGTTCTTCTTCGTTTTATGACACTGTTTTCTCTAGTAAACACGTAACAACGGTACAGACATTTTTAAAAAATCAATATATTTTATACACAAAACATTATTTAGAAAAAAACTTTAATACTTTATGAATTACAAACCTCAAACACCTTAACATCACAGTCTATTACAAAGGTTTTCTTTTAAATTCATACGGAGAGGCTTTAGTAATTTTCTTCCATACACACATTAGAGGCTGTTTTAGATCGTCATTCGGGTAATATTAAGTGCTGCCCATTTACAAACCACTTGCTAGTATTCAACAAATATTATTTCCTGGATCAAAATCTGGAAACAAGACCTCATTATAGATGAAAATTCACCCCTTATTTACAAATCAGTTGTCTTAACAAAATAAAATATTGCATTGTATCGATGAATGACTGACGTTTTCGTTTTTCTTTTTTTTATTAGTATCTTTGCAATTAAAATGTTTTTTTTAACATCTTTAATACTTGTGTACTCTTGGAGATTTCTTAGTAATAACTACCCAGTGTCATCGGCAAACAGTAAATGTATATCGATGATAATTTCTCCCCGCCAACCATAAGACTAACATTTTGGGGCGAATTTCTTGTCGGCCATATTACAAGATAGTATTGGTCAAATCTGTCAAGATTAAAGCGCATTTCTTTTGTCCAGATGAAATTCTAAAGAAGCTCTTTGAAGCTCATCACTACCTAATAGCATATGATTTATATGTGAGGTTTCTACAAACGCATTTTCGGCATAAATCTCAGCAATAATACATTATAGCGACTGGCAAAGAAATAGTAAACATCTGCTGTAACAAACTTCAAATCTTTGCAATATACTGAAAATATTTTCGATAGATTTTCTAGAATGTTTTTATATTCGGATACTGGTTCGTTTGGAATTGTTAATGTACTTAGAAATTCGTCTCGTGCTCGGCCTTAAGGGTTAAAATAACTAAAAGATTTTAAAATTTGTTATAGTGAAAGACACCTTGTCTAGGTAATAGACTCTCCCACCTATTGTAAGTAGGAGTCAGGAGTAGTCGAGACAAGGAATAGTAGTCAGCGACCACAACTCGATTACTCTGCGTAACACTTTATTACAAGTTCCTAACGTTTCTGTACGTTTAACCTATTCAGGACGCATTTAGTCCGAATACAGTTTCTATTGTGGAAATAACTCCACAACAAAATTAAAGTTACAAACTTATATTTTCATAAATGTTAGAGAAAAACTTATTATATGATCCGGTGGAAACACAAAGTTGTGCACCTACTAATAATTTTTTCCTTGAGATGCAAGCAAGAAAACAGCTGATATTTTCAGGGTAGAAATTAAGGAGTAATGCAGTGTTACAATGAGAGAAAAGCATCAAATTCATAGATGCTTTGGCCAGTTTCAGTACAATAATCGTCAAGTGTAATTAATAACATGACATCAAAACGGATGCGTTAAAAACGAAAGAATAGTTTAAAAAGTGAGGACAGTCCACTTTCACAATCTAGGCAGTGATAACATCGGTTCAAAATCTTAAACTGTGCAATAATATTTATACAAAATCATTGTACATTGACAATAATATCTGATTCATATTCGCTGTGTCGTTGATATTGTATTCTCGTGATATTTTTTTATCTGACAGATAAAACATATTGAATGAATACATGTATTAGAGAAAAAATCTCTGTGTTTCCAAAATTGTAAAATTATTCCCTATCAGAAAAGATGTATTTTCATGGCGAATGAATATTTCATTTGACCCACAATATGGTGTTCTCACGACAAATGGTTTAAAATATTAATCACAGGTGCCTGTGTGTTGCTACGGTAGAAGTTGTATAAAATGTCCAGGCTTCTGAAATCTATGAATTTATTCGGGCATCTCTGAAGGCACACATAACGTTCCTGCCTAATGTATCCTGTATTTTAACGATCTGGTTAGGAACACTCTCAAATATTTAGGAAATCATACGACGGTTTGTCAGTTTATCTCAAAATATAGATAGGAATCAAAATATAGCCGCTGATCTCTCTTCCGACATAGCTCTAAAATCTCACTGGCTATAAAACATGGATTATAGATTTCACTCATTGAAAAACCAAGCTATTAACATTTCCTAAATATTTCAACGTTTTTCTCCATTCAGCATATATATCAAGTGGAAATTATACGATTCAGTGTTGAATATAATGGAAACAAAGATTGGATCCTATAACACTGTAATCATAGAATAATAATAATAATAATAATAATAATAATAATAATAATAATAATAATAATAATAATAATAATAATAATAGTAATAATAATAATAATAAATCCTTGCCAAAACATAATAATAATAAAATCCTTGCAAAAACATCATCAACGCTTTTAAATAATCTCAAACAAAATACCGGAAAGGATTACTGAAGCTATTACATACCTCATGCCAAAAACAAGTAAAACAGACAACCCGAAAAATTATAGGCCGATAACATGTCTCCCCACAACGTAGAAGTTGATCACGTCCGTCCGGACGAACCTTAAATATTCCTTTCTCGAAATAAACATTACTCTTCCCCTGGAACAGAACGGATGCAGGAGTTGGTTCATATGGCTGCAAAGATCAACTACTGATAAATAAAGTGATCCTGGAAAATTGCAGGAGACGACGTAGACATCTTAGGGCAGCGTGGATTTATTATCGTAAAGCCTTTGATAGTGTTCCACATTCTTGGATCCTTAAGAGATACTTGGAAACTACAGAAGACTAGATGATGTTATGCGTCAAAGAACAGGAATGTAGTAAGCGTCTTTACTCCGAAATAAAGAAAGCCAACAAATTCAAAATGGAGTTTCAAGTGGGCGCAGAAATACAAGTAAAGCACAATACACAGGCTAAAGCTGCAAAATTCGTAAAAAAGAAAGCAAAGACAAATGCAACCGACCAGATACAGACAAGGCAAGATAAACTGCTTCATGGCCAATACTCTGCCCGTACCAAAACAAGCTGACATAGACAAAACCCGTACCCATCAGTAGCTACGTAGTGCAGGGTTGAAAGCTGAAACTGAAGGTTTTATCCTTGATGCACAGGACCAATGCTTGTTAACTAGAAATTATCAAGCACATATACTAAAATATATTGTGTTAGCCCAAAATGCAGATTTTGTGATAAATATCCAGAAACAACTGATCATCTTGTATCAGGTTGCACGATATTGGCACCCACTGAGT
>OZ038478.1:109188946-109191446 GCA_964036315.1 Acanthosepion esculentum
AGAGTGAGCAAACTTATGAGATATTCTAGTCTTCACTATTTAGCTTTTCCTTTACTTCCTTCATGAACGCATCGTCGGACGCTTTGTCTGTTATCCCTGACAGTATTGCACGAGGTACATTTTTTATTTCGACTTTTGTCCTCATGTTTCCCCATCTTTGCAGTCTATTAGCAGTATGTGTTGGCAGAATTTCTTTTTTTCTCCAAAGATATTGAGGAGTGGACCATGGTATGTCTGCAACAAAAAGTACCTTCCATGAATAAATCTATGAAATTCAGTCATCGCCTAAAATGATTCCTAAGGCTTCCTTTTCTATTTCCGAGTAACCACGTTCAGCTGGTAATACTGTCCTAGATGCATGAGCGACTGGCTTTACCGATTCATCCTTTAACTTGTGTAAAATGCACGCCCCGATGCCGTAGGAGTTAGCATCGCTGGCTACAATGATGTGAAAGTTTGGATCGTAATGAGTCAGGAAAAGATCTGATGTATGGACCTCCTTTATTTCCTCAAATGCTTCCTGGCATTTGATTGTCCATTGCAACTCTTTATCTTTTCTCAATAATTCATTAAATGGAGTTCTCAAACTGTGCATTTTTGGAACAAAAACGCTATAATAATTGGCATGACCAAAAAATATTGGAAGAGCTGACACATTTTCTGATACTGGCATATACTTTATAGCCGTTGCCCTATCTGGGTCGGGACGTCTTCCGTCTTTGTCAATTATTTGCCCCATGTACTTAATCCTTTCTAAGAAAAACTCATACTTCCCGTCTTTGATTTGAATCCGTAATCCTGGATTCTCATGAACACCTGCCTGACGTGCGATTTGTGTTCCTCGATGCTCTCGCTTTTAATTAGGACGTCATCGAGATAGGCCAACGCAAAATCCAAACCTTTTAACATCGTGTCCATGACCTGTTGAAAATGGAAAGGCAACTTAACCCCGAATGGAAGTCTTAAAAATCTATATAAACCGTTGTGGGTTTGTATGCAAAGGACCTTCGAGCATCATTCGTCCAAGATTATTTGTAGATATGCGTCGCTTCATTCAATCTTAGTAAACAATTTTCCTCCACTGACCTTGGCGAATATCTATGGACTTGGAATAGGAAAATGGTGATCCTTTAGGGCGCTATTCATCCCTGTAGAGAAATCAGCACATACACGAATTTATTTGCTCTTTTTTAATATAAACTGTCGGAGAATGCCCATTCACTACATTCAACCTTTGCCAGAACTCCCATTTCTTCAAACCGATTCAATTCTTCGTCAGTTTTATTTAACCAGGCAAATGGAATGTTACGTTTCTTTTTCTTCTTAAAAATTAGGTTTACGTCTGGCTTTAACTCAAACTTAGCAGACACTTCAACTTGTGAATTTTCTAGTCCTCGAATGAAATTGTCGGGAATTTTTTAAAGTTTACCTTTCAACTTTTTCTACTGCTTGAGTCTAATTTTCGACATAATGAGTTAATAGGCATATCCCAAAGTTGACACTGTTCTAACCAATCAGTCCTGAACAAATTACCCGTTTTCTTCATGCTATACGCCTTTAGTTTTAAACATTTACCTTTGAATGACACGTTATAAGTTCGCCCATAAACTTAAAAAGGTCGCCAGTTACACTTTTAGCTATTCCATTCGTTCTTCAAGTCGGTTTACCAAGTTTTTTTCCATGTTTGATAACTAATTATGGATAAATCTGAACCCGAATTAAACTTTAGTCTTATATTTTTGTTATCTATTTGCACTTCAATATATTTGCTGATGTTACGGTTTTCAGGTTCATCAAACTTGGTAACCTTTGCAAGACTCTTTTTTGTCTTGTTCTTAATCCTGCAGTGGGAACTTTTGTGTCCTTATTTATCGTAATTAAAACATTTTTTTATCTTTAAAAGGACATTGACCACACCGGAAACGTGGTCTTGACGGCAAAGTAACTTTTGTTTGACCCTTTTTAATTTTTCTTTGGCGTATTTTTTTTTTAATATGACCCAAACCAATCTGTTCGATAATTTTTGAATATTCTCCAACGCTCACGAAACGTTGGCATTTAAAATTATTGGCGCTTAACTCTATCAATTTGAAGTAATGGCAGTGTTTATTGACTAAACCCGCGAAAGTAGTGTAATCTTCGTCTTCTTTGCGGGTGAGATTGATGCATTTCCAATGCTTGTGGAACAGTGACGTTTTGGGACTGAAGAGTTCTGTTAATGATCGAATCGCCTCTTAAAATTTCAAGTCGCTGATATAGTTAACAAACTTTGCATATTCTACTGTGTCTAATTTCCTGAGGAGTAGACGAAACTTTTTATGGTCAGCCCAAATTGCACAATCCGTATTGTATAAGTCCTCGTAACGTTTAAAGTACGAAGCGAATGTAATTGCTTCTTCAGGTGCAAACGAGAAATTTTCAATAGCACTCTATATAGCATTTTGAGAGAACGCATTTTCGCTGTCATCATTTTGTCTTTGATGGATATATTATACCAGTG
>OZ038478.1:109193946-109208946 GCA_964036315.1 Acanthosepion esculentum
CTGTTTCTTCCAAATTATTCTGTAAGCTACGAAACAAATGGTAGTCTGAAGGAGCAAGATCGTGAGAATAAGATGGTTGAGGAATTTTCTCCCAACCAAGTTCTTCGATCTTTTGTGACGTGATTCTTGCTGATTGTGGTCGCGCATTGTCCTGATGAAACATCACACGTTTTCGATTCACTAGAGCAGGGTTTCTTTGCTCGGTTCAAACGCTCTAATTGCTGACAGTATATTTGAGCTTTACTTGTTGCATTAGGTGGTAAGAATTCAAAGTGGATTATTCCTTGGCAATCCCACCAGACTGAAAGAAGAACCTTTTGCCCATGAAGTTCCCTTCTCGGCCGTGGCTGGGGTCCTTCCCCTTTACCAAGCCACTGTCTACAACGATTAACATTTAAATAAAAGTTCCATATTTCATCGCCAGTCACAAATCAATCCAAAATATCTGAAACAAGTTGTTGAGAATGGAGAGAGGAGCAGATTTCAACTCGGGATTTGAGGTTTTCAGACAATTCATGAGGCACCCATTTTCCAATTTTAGGAACTTTTCCAAGTTGTTGAATATGACGATGAACTGTTGTATAGTTTGAACTGAGAACCACTGCCAATTCTTCAACTGATAAAGCAGGATTTTCTTCAAGGGCTGCTTCAAGAAGCTTTTCATCAAACTCAACTGGACGTCCGGTTCGATCTCCATTTTCCAGGGTGAAATATCCACTTCTGAAGTTTGCAAACCATCTTCTGCAAGTTCTTTCATTTACACATTCCTCTCCATAAACTGAGTGAATGTTTCTAGCCGCTTCGGCTGCTGAGTTTCCTTTCTTGAACTAATAAAGCATTATGTGCCTCAAATGATTCTTGGGTACTTCCATGTTAGCAGGGTTTTAATCAAACAAAATTTAATTTTATTGTTCTCTGAAATAAAATTGGATCAGTTTAAATGCATCTAAACATAGAAATAATGTTCAGCTCCATTAGACATTATGAAATTTCGTTCATTTAAATAAAAAGTTAAGATTCGGACAGAACTTATGGGATGACCTAATATATATATATATATATATATATATATATATATATATATATATATATATATATATATATATATATATTCCGTATTGTAGATTTTATTTGATATGTTTCAACCCTAGATACAAATAAATATTTCTCGGTAAACGCGTGCACAAATTTCTTTGTTATGTGTTTTTGTATATCCGTTGAGCAGACGCTTAAAATGAAGTCTGTTCAATTTTTTTAAGCATATCACCCCAAGCAAGGCTTGAAGCCACTAGTACTCAGGGGGTTACAGAATGTTTGGAGGAAGAGCAGATAGGAGTGGTAAAGGAGAGGATGTGGAGAGAGATAGTGGATCGATCAAGGCAAGGGGGTTACAAAAGATTTGCAGCGAGAGCAGATGGCAATGAAAGGTGAAAGGATGTGGAGAAGGGAAGAGGATAGATCAAGGCAGCTGGAGATATCGATTGACGTTACAATTAAATAGTTGGAGATTGTATTTGTCAGGGAAACAGGAATAAGGAAGGGAGTTCCACAAGCGAGATGTGCGAGACATGAAGCTATTGGAGTAGAAGAGACGTCTACATCTAACAGTTTCAATGGTGAAGGGGTGGGAACGGGATGCCAGGCTCGTGGGACGTTTAAATTCATGAGGCCTAGTAACCAGCGAAAGCAGCTCCTCAGAGCAATTACCGTGAGAGTATTTATAAAAAAGACAGAGCGAGGCAACGTCGCGCCGGTGAGAGAGAGACTGCAGACGAGATGACAGATCGGGGCCAATTACATTGCATATCCGTCTCTGGATCTTATCAAGAACCCTGAGGCAAACAGCAGGGACTTCAGACAATATATGGCAGCAATACTCCATGCAAGGGCGAATGGTCGATTTATAGATTTGGAGGATCAATTCCGGGGAGAAATATTTCCTGGCTCGGCAGAGGGAGCCAACTTTCCTTGCTGTGGATGATGCAATTGACTCGATGTATTTGTTCCATCTCAGATCAGCGGACAGCGTGAGACCGAGCAGCCGCAGAGAGGGGCTCTCGAGAAGTTGGTCTTCGGACGTTTTAATAGGATGCAGGAATGGATCATTGTGGTGCTTAATAGAGAGCAGTTTAGTTTTAGAGGCCTTAAAGTTAACCGTCCATTTCTTGCCCTAGTTCACAACCGATTGGAGGTCCTTTTCTATCCGAGATGCCAGGTTAATTTTGTCAGCATCACTAGATTTGTGTTTGAGGCAGGAGTAAATTGTGGTGTCGTCCGCATAGATGCCGTCTTGGGAATCTATGGCCTCAGGAAGGTCGTTTATGAATATGAGGAACAGAGTAGGGCCTAGGATGGAGCCTTGAGGAACACCTGCATTAGTGGAATAGGAGCTGGAGATGAAACCATTGAGAACTACCTTCAATTCACGATTTGACAGGAATGATTGTATTAGGTCAAACAAGCGACCTGTGATGCCATAACCCTGAACCTTGTGAAGAAGGCCGGCATGCCAAACTCTATCAAACGCTTTGAAGATGTCAAGGGCCACGGCACGAGCTTCACCGTTATTATGAATAGCTTGGAAGACAAATTCAGTAATGGCCGTAAGCACATCAGCTGTAGATCGCGCAAAGCGGAAACCATATTGCTTGTATGAGAGCAGATCATTGGATAACAGGTGATTAATTACATCAGTATTGATAATGGCTTCGAAGACTTTGCCGAAGAGGGGTAGGTGACTGATAGGACGGTAATTAGCAGGGTCGGAGGTGTCACCAGAGTTCTTAAAGACAGGAACAATGGTTGAGGACATCCAGCAGTCAGGAAAGCAAGACTCCTTGAGGCAGCGGTTGTATAATTTAGAGAGCGCAGGCGCCAGTTCAGGCGCACATTTCTTCAGGACAGTGGCTGGTATCCCGTCACCACCAGTAGTGATCTAAGTTAGAAATAATGCCCAATACCAACGACGGGGATATGTGCAATCCGCTCAGAAGGACCTCGGTTCTGGGAGGGAAATCGGGCATGGGTACCCCGGAAGAATCTAACGTTGAATTGGAAGAAAACTTCCGAGCAAAGCATTCAGCCTTGTCGGCAGAGGTGGTTAGGACCTCAAACTGATTGAACAGGGGAGGAATGGAGGGTTTACTATTGTTCAGAACGCTCTTGCAGAGGCGCCAAGAAACTTTTGGGCCGAATTTGCGAGATGCAATACGTTCCGTCATCCGAACAGCAAATAATGACTTTGCTTCGTTGAAGATACGCTTACACTCGTTACGGGCAGAGGTGAATAGACGTCTATTGAAGTCAGACATATCACTACGAAAACGGTGGAAGAAGTGGTTCCTACGGGAAATGGCGGCTGAGCAAGCAACTGTGAACCAAGGGGAGGAGCGCGGTTTGACCTTGAATTTCCTGAAGGGGATGAAAGCGTCGATTCCAGCTTTAACACAGGAAGAGACCTCTGAAGCACAATCTTGAATGGGGAGCTTAAATATAGCAACGCAGGAGACATCGCGAAGGAAGTCACTAAACGAGTCCCAGCTAGCCCGTTGGTAGCAGAATGTGGTTCTGGTGGTAGGAGGCTCTTTGCAGGGGGTGGGGCTGAAGGAGATGCTAACAGACACTACAGCATGATCGGAGTTACCGATAGGACAGAGCTGCGTGGCACTACAAGACTCAGGGATGGAGGTAAAACACAGGTCGAGGAGTGAGGCCTTACAGTCACGGTTGTAAGCAAAACGCTTGGGGAAATCGATTATCTGTGTGAGGGATTGAGAGACTGAAAAGTTGAGAGTATGAATGCCTGCGAGGTCGATAGTAGCATTCTTAAGCAACTGGTTGTGATGGGCATTAAAATCGCCAAACACAAACATGTGAGCGAACAGATGGAGAGAGAGGGCCCTATCTATGCTGTCAGAAATGTCATCGAGTATTCCACAGTCCTGAGAGGATGGAGAGCGATAGAGGAAGAAAATATAGCTTACAGCATTGAGAAGAGATAGCCGGAGACACAAGTACGAATGATCCGGCGATTTGAGTGTGTACTCTCTAGCCAGAGGGAGATGGTCCTTGACGTAGACACCCAGGCCATGCATGTGGGTTAGAGAGTCTTTTCTGAGGAGAGGAAGGTATCCAGGGATCGAGAGATCAGAGGAAGGGATAGAGGAGTCAAGATTGATCTCACACAGGGTCAGTATATCCGGGCACTAATCAATGAGGAAAGATTCAACGCTGCAGAAGTTGGTTCTAATGCCACGGATGTTGGAGATATTTAAAGGTTTGGGTGATTTTTGGAAGGCTGTCCCACATATATGTTTATCTGCGAACGAAGAGAATAGTATACAAAATTCATGGGCGCCTGAGAAACAGTAACATTACTATATAAATATCGTTTTAAAATTGTTCATATTTATATATTTGCAAACGAGCACAATCTTATTGTTGAGTCTTGACTCATTGTTGAATCTCGCCTAATGCATGGAATAATAATGCAACACAAAATGTACTTAGAACAAGAATGTATTATAACAAGAAAGTGTACACAATAAGTACATATAGTATTTCTGTATATTTCTGGGAAGACGTTCCTGGAGAATGTGTTGACTAGTCGCAGTCGATCAGAGTCTCTAGTTGGATCTCGTGATTCCTCCCCTCTCGTCTTCCGGTACAAACCACTATTTATATAGTTGGTAGTCACCTATGCAGATTAGGTGGATCCTACCACAACACTTATTGAGCAGGAAATTCCCACTCATGCTATAATGCTGATGTTGACTTGAGGGCAGTCATTATCTTTAGAATCTACAATGCAGTAGCAAACAATTTACCGAACATATTTGTATTTTCTCAGATGGGTTTCCACAGAGTTGCATTGTGTTCCTACTGTTCGTTATTGGATAAATTGTTGTAAAAGTATTTCCCAAGGACGTTTGTTCACCACTAAATAATAATGTATATCTTCCTTGTGGCTTAGTATATATTAATGCACACTCTCCCAATGGGAAAATCCTATTTAGGTCTACAGTTGCAAGTGATATTTATTCCTTTCCTAAACGAGACATTTTAGTTCCGTTTCTATATTAACTGTTCTGTTTTTCAAAATAGACTTACACTGAGGATTCTCTGGTAATTCTTACTTGACCGCTTCTCTACTTCATCTTTTTCTTGCTTCCTCGTGAGAGCTATGTATTTTACAGCTTAGTCCTATTTGCAACCCCGATATAGTGTATTTAGATATCTCTTTCTGCTCTGATATCTCTATTATCCGAGCATCTTCTGTTAATTACACAATGCATGATTTTTTCCTTGTAAATCGTCATTACTGAGTGATATGCATAGTTATGTGGTACCTTCTAACCCCTGGAATTTTTGGTCTACTTGTTTCTTATCTATTTTGGCAATGTTCTAGAGGATCAAATCAATTCCGAATTGGGTAAGCATCTTTTCACGCAGCCTCCTTTCGGATAAAAACAATGGCTTCGTTTCTACAGTTCTACCTCTGATGTGTTGACTGCTATTACTGAATTATTCTATCAGGCTTAAACACAAAACTCGGGCTTTGGTTGTAAATCTCTCAAGGGCATTCGAAAGGTTTTGGCAGGCTGGACTTCTACACAGACTTAAGGGATAAGGTGTCTCTAGGCGAATATTTGTCTTAATCACATCGTGTATTCTCAGGGTTCCCATGGCTCTATGAATGAACCTACGTTGTTTCATATCTTCACAAACATCCTTCCCGTTGTCATCTGTTCACAAGTAGCTATCAATGCAGATGGCAAAAATATATTCCTGTTTGTCGAAACTCTCGAGGTTGCTACTAATGTAAATACAGGCAACTGTTCTCGAAAAGGAACACTAATCATTGTTTAAATGAGGCAAAAGCAATGATGTCATTTAACGACCATCTTGCATAGCTGATGCTAACCTACAGGAGAGCAACTCCTTGTGCTTTTTTGGGCTCTTTTTTACAAGTGATTATATTGAATCAATTGCTAGGTCTACTGCTAAGAATGTGTGGTCGCTGTGCCGTGTCAAACAACTTCAACTTCTTTTCAGAATCAATTTGGAACATTTATCTATTTATCAATACTCCGGGCAAGAAATATCGCTGACCTTTCGTGACTGGTGCTTCTACAATATATCTCGTGATACTGGACAAAATTCAAAGAAGAGTCTGTGAAATAATCTTTTTTACTGTTATTGGAAACAAAAGCAAATAACATATATTCTCTAGCTTTAAATAGAACTAAAACATAAATGTTAAATGTGATGTTCACTCTGGTAAATTTCCTTGGCATTTTTTCAGACCCCAAGAATGATGTTATTTCTTAAGGCAACAATTGCCGCAGGTTGACAATTTGATAGCTGCCGCATCCTGGAAGAAAATATGGTCAAAAAATTTATTTATTAGTTATTTTTTAATTCTTTCATATAGTAGAATATATAGTTAATTTTTTATATGCTATTTAATTTTTTACATCATACAATAAATCAGAATTTTCCTGTTCTTCTCTGGTATGTTCTATATATTGATTTAGAACATTTAAACTAAACGTTTTCTGTTTATATCCGAATAAACTATTACAACAATCAATCAATAATTGTTTTAATTTACTTATAATTAATAGATTTTAATTTAATTATATTTTCTATATCGAATAGAGGGAGCATTTAATTTTAATTTTGATTTTTGCTTTTTTTGTTTTGTTTTTTTTTTGTCCGAGAGCACTCATTTTTTAAATAAACGTATCTGTGCCAACAGATTTTCCGGGCTATAGACAGAATTGACAGAAAACATCATCACAACATGCTGAATGTATCTGTATTTACTGATGTTTAAAATTTGAAAAATGATAACCATCTTGCAATGCAATGTCGATTTCTTTATCTCCCATATTCACAATCGTATAATCTTCAATACTGAATCTAAATTTTCAGCAATGGGAAACAAAAAGCTCTTTGTCACAGACACTAAACAGTAATGCTGATGTTAATTTTAGCCGTTTACTTACAAAGAAACATTTGGCATCCATTGACCGAGTGGACAGTACTGATTTTGGTAGAAATTAATAAAATCTTTCTCTTAAAACACTTTCTTAGGAAAACAAGTCCCGTAGCAGTTATCGCTTTTTCCAGTAATGATTGGGTTATTCCTTCCTAACTGTTTATTTGAATTGTCGTGGAACGTTAAAATCATATGCCATGTGTTCTCTTTCACATACATGTGCTAACAATTTTAGTTGTTGTGGCTCTTGTTAGTCCTCAAGTAATGTGGCCTCTGTTATTTGATACAGTTCTTTGTTTGTGATGTTGTAGCACAAATGTTTATAGAAGGATAACCTTTGACGAAACCCTCGAACTTTACCCGCTCAAAGCACTTTTTCATCATCAATTTTCGGAAGTGGTTGTATATAGTTGATATTTGATATATTTCGGAACATTTCTGGTGCCATACATGTCATCCATATGAATGTCTCGATCGGACGAAGTTATTTATGTCCTCGAAATATCCATGCTAATATAAATACAACCATTGTTGCCATCAGCCCACATATAAAAATAAATATCTGTGAAGTTTCGTACTTAATTTATTTTTATTTTTATATTATTTACCAATATATATAACATCCCATACGTAAGTCACGTCATATTCAAACGTATTAACATTGTAATTCTTCCGCAATAAAATACACCGATGCCATACAGAACACTTTACAAATATATATTATTAAATCTACAATCAAACGCGATCTTGAAAGACGTACTCTTGATCTCAGACACATTTCAACTCACATGATTACAACCTTCTTTTGTCTTACCACTGCTGCCAAAGTTTCAACCTATCATCAAGTAATCTTTATAATTTCATGCGAATTATGACAGAGCCGAAGGCGTACTGATGGTGATTGGTCGGTGTATCATAATTGGGATAAGTCTACTGGAGAGAGCCCAAAACTTTCTAAATCAAAGTTGGCTGTTCCAACCAATGAGTATACTGTCAAAATGTTTGTTGTTATAACGTGTGACTGTGCGTTCCATTAGTTGAGAAGCAAATTTGATTCTAAAACGTTTTTCCTCGTTTCCTTTTACTGCATCTAAAATATCAACGTTTCTTCTATCAAATCATCAGAAGAATCACATGCACATACACTACTACATATACAGCGGTCGTCTATGAAATTAGGAAACGGTCCCCGGTTTATTTTTAATATATCCCTAAATATTCGTCCATGGATACTAATATGTATATAAAGAAACAGAATAATGCATTTTTAGAAAGAACAAAAAAAGATTTCACGCCAAGCTTCGCGGACCACTATAATCTCATCACAGCATAACTGCATCCACAGTTTTGATAGTGAATCAGTCACGTCGATTGCTGATGATTGAGAAGTTGAGCGGCTGCTTCGTTAAGTTGTGACCATTACAGTTTCGAGAAATAAGAAATACATGCATACAGGCATATATATATATATATATATATATATATATATATATATATATATATATATATAGTCTTATGGTGTGCTATATTTATGGGCTAAAGTGCTCAATATCAGAGATAGAGCGTGTGTAAATATAAAAGTGAACATAGATGTCAACACTTAGAGGCGACAGTCTGTTTCATGCTAGATGCAATCGTCATACCATTGCGTCTAGCATGAAACAGACTGTCTCCTCTAAGTGTTGACTTCTATGTTTACTTTCTTATACATATATATATATATATATATATATATATATATATATATATATATATATATATATATATATATATATATATATATATATATATATGAATACTTATGACATACAGATTCCACTGTGTGTCTTTCTTTTCGCCTAAAATTGATCTGGTGTAAACCCGTTTTAACACATTGTGGACACAATTTGAACACATAGACTTACATTATTATATGATTGTGATTCATATTAAAATATTCCGAGTGTAGACCCAATTTGAACTAATTGTAGACGGAAATTGAACATATAGATACATATTATTATAGGATTGTTATGATAAATTAAAATAATTCAGGTGTACACCCAATTGTAAAACATTGTAGACACAAAATGCTGGCATACATACAATGGTATAGGATTGTGATGTTTATTAAAATAGTCACGCCGTAAACCCACATTGGAGACGCAAATTGAACACATACAAACACATTGGTGTATGACTGTGATGATTATTAAAATAGTCCAGGTTGAAATCAAATTTTAACACATTGTAGACGTGAATTTAACCCATATACACACATTAATATATGATTCTGATGGTTCATAGTAAACACCCAAACACATGTATTGGAAGAGAAAGAGTAAGAGCCGGTAACAGTTATACAGCCATTATATTGTCTGCATATTTTTATATATTCAAAACATGATGCATCCTATTCATATATCTGTATGCACCTGTAAGTTACAAGTATTCTCAGTATTATAAGCTGAGATTTCTGTATTCTCATGACAGAAAGCTTCTGAAAACTGAGAGTGGTCGCCCGATTTAGGCTTTCACGTTTTACCATAGTGTTCACTCCATTATTGCCTTCTTTCAATTCATTTTTATCTCTTAAAATCTCCCAGCATGTCTTTATATTTGGAACACAGTTACTTTGACTTGACACACTCCTACATATTCCTACAATTTCACTTCGAACTGTTACACATGTTTGAAAAATTGATACTATTTTATGATGTCTTTGCATTTTGTTAGCTATTTTCATATTTAATCCCATCTTAATATTGTTTACTTTCGGAACATTTGTCTTTTCGAAATATTCTTTTTGTATAACTACTTTCTTAAATCTTTCTTCTCTCTCACAAATCATATCACTGTATAGCTCTGGTTTTTAACATTTCTTTTTCCTTTAAAATCATTTTTCTTGCTTCGTTGATTCGTCAATAACTCATCAAACAAAATACCTTCTAGCATTTTCTCTGTCAATACATATATAGAGATTCATTTATATATATATATATATATATATATATATATATATATATATATATATATATATATATATATATATATATATATATATATATATATAATGTTATAGCGACAATCAGATCGCTACATCAGCCTTGGCGTTTTCTATTACATACGATGGAGAAGAAAAATCTTCAGAGAGGAATAACTTATAACAGGAGATAGTTTAAAAGATGATGCAATTGGGGAGCGAGAGGATTGACAATAAGAAATCTCATGTATGTTATTTTTATATTTTTATCGGGTTCGTTTTTATTCGTTCTCTCTGCGTTCCCTTTCTTTCCTTTTTATAGTCTTCTTACATTTTTCTTCATTCCAGAGTTAATAAGGTTCATTTTAATTCTAATGTAAATAGCATTCAATGTAAATATATATTCCCATAAAATGTTACCACAATTGAACATGTTATATTGAATTATCTCCTTCTTTACTGCTTGCTTTTCCTTTCCTGGTCATGTAATTCCAGCATTTTTTTAATTATATTTCTGGGTAATATATTCAATGTAAACGGTTTCCTAATGCTTTCATTTAGAATTTCTCTATTTTTAGCGTTCTGGATGTAATGATGTTCCTTTGTCATACTCTCATCTTTCCACTTTTATTCTTTTTTATATCCTCTAAATTCTCTTCCTGTTTTCAAAGTCTTTCTATTCTTCTTGCATTTCTTCCTTAAATCATTTTCTTTAATTAAGTTTCGTTCTTTTACCTTCTGTCTTTACCCATAATCATTGATATATAACTATCTTATATTTTACTTTCCTAGAGTTTTTCAGTGCACTCCCATCAGTTTGTCCTTTTATATTTCTGCAAACGTTGATGAATATTTTGGATTTTTCCTCTCTCTTTTCCTGTCTTACATGTGAGTTAGCTTTATCATCTCAAGTTATATACGTTATACGGATGCATTTATTTCTTCAGTTTCTTCTTTTATCTCGTTTTTATTAACCCATTTCCTGTTTATTATTTTGTCTATTGATTTATACTCTCTTGACTTACTTCTTTCAACAGAAAATTTTGTAACATGAATTCCAACTTAACAACTTCAAGTAGAGACAGCAACTATTTTCTCCATTCACGAACAGAATATTTTTCGCATTTTATTCAACATGTCAGTGACATTATATCCATGCTCTTGTCGTCGTGCGTTTATATGCTTTTATATTCTAAATATTTCAATATTCATTTTATCCAAAGGGATAAAACATAGGATTTTGTGTTGTTCGTCAAATCTCAACTTTAATGTCGTCTAAACTTTTGTGCTATATGTTTACGTTAGAGCGGAGGAAGAAACATGTAGTTATTGCATATGCGTATTTGCAAGGTTAAATCTGTTTCTACAGATGGAAAATTTCTTTGAATTCTAGTAAAAAAATGAATCTTGTACTTATAAATCCATTGCCCTCGCAATTTTCTGTCTTGTATTCCTCAACCTGCCGTTCATGTAGTAAAGCCAACATTTATATTTAAACAATTATGCACGTACAGAAAAATAGAAATTCGTACAATATATATGACACAGATCCAATGATGTGATAACTACAAGTCCTACCAGTATTTATTACTTGTGGGGATATTCTTAACAAAATTAGATACACAAATAATACCGTGCTGAGAGCAGAGAGAAAAAAATAATGTGCTGAATTTAGGCAACGTATTAAAGGAAGCCTGGATTGACAGTCTAACCATCAGCAGTAAAAAGACAGAATGGATTGTAATTAGCATTAGGAAAAGATTCAGACATCGAAATCAAGGAAATGCTTAACTATCGGGGAAGTATTTGAAGAGACGGCAGAAAATGGGAGCGGGAGTTGTATATATATATATTAAAGAATATACATAATATCTTACATTGATTGCACAATTCTTAGTTACATGACAACGCAATTTTCAAGTGATGATATTTTGGGTGGTTAACATAGCTTTTTTAATATTTATGGTTATCGCGAGCTATTTTAATCTTGGGGTGGATTATTATTGTTGTTATCTTGTTTAAATGAATTGTACTTTAATTTTAGATTTGAATTTAGGCCCTGATTAACATTTAAGATTGGAAATAATGGTGGAATTAAGAATAATAAATTCAGATTTAGAGAGACTCTGTTTTTATCAAAAGAAACAAACAATAAAAATCAAGTGGTGGGGGTAATTCTACTTTTTTACCATGAGAATTAATAAGGTAATTAAGGATATTATTAATATTAATATAAATAAAATCGATAAATTTAGTGATATCAATAATAATATATTTAGCCGCGATAAAATAAAATTAAAATAAATTAAAGTACTAATAAAAATAATACATATCAATGAAAATAAAATAAGATAAACTAAAATAAATAAAATAAAATATATAAATAGGAATCTATAAATATGTAAGGAAATAGAACAGAAAAAAGTAAATAAATAAAAAAAATGTAAAATAAATAAGTAAATAAATAAACACAATTCTCATAGGAAGACTAAAGGAAAAAGAAAAAGTAAATAATATCAGCACTTGACTATTGCGTTGACATGAAGGTTGTGCAATCAATGTATGGTATTACGTTTATATTTTAATATATTAAACAACTCGTACATTCATTATATTTATCCATTTGATTATATCAAAAATGGATCTAAATGCAATGTCATTCAATTATCTAATACTAGATATTTAAAGTTGTTTATCCATAATAAGTGTTTTAATTATTATAACCCCTAACACTCATTAATTCAACGGGTAAAATTGTTAAGAAATATATATATATATATATATATATATATATATATATATATATATATATATATATATATATATATATATACATCTGTATCTATATATGGCATTCTGTTAGTGTGTCTGTGTGTCTGTGAACTTGTTACCTTATCCTGAGCAAACTTTTCGTCCGATTGGCATGAAAATTCACACACAGATCGGAATGTTAGGGCATTCATACTTGACGTCTTCGGATTTATTGATTGTTCCTCCGATTTTGCAAAAAATCGATAAAACCGATAGGGAGTCGAATATTGATTCGAAAACGAATTCTTCAGTTTTTCAGTGATAGTTTTCACAAATATCAAGTGATATCCACCAAACTCACGCTGAGCAATGTCTTTACTTATAGTTTTGAGGTGCTGTTCTTTTTTTTTAAATTGATATCAGTTATCAGAAAAATCGATAAAATCGATCACTTTGGGACATCCGATTCAAATCCAATGTAGCTGATTTTGTGCTCTGTTTTTCGCAAACTGCAAGGAATTTTAACGAAAATCATGTTGAGCATTAGTTTTATCAACAGTTATTAGTTGCTGACCTTTTTCTTCAATATCGGTATCAATTATCGGAAAAAACTGATAATATCATGTCACTTTTGACTTCCATTTCAAATCCAGTCAAGCTGATTTTTGGCTATATTTTCGCAAATGGCGAAGAATCTCATCCAAAATTACCTTGAACATTGTTTTTATCAACAGTTATGAGGAGCTGAAATTCATTTTCAATATCGATATCAATTACTGGAAAAAATCGATACAATCGATCACATTGGGACATCCGATTCAAGTCCAGTCTCGCGTATTTTTGGCTATATTTTTCGCAAATGGCTAAGAATTTTCAGCAAAATTCCCGTTGAGCATACACAGTATTTACCAACAGTATTGAGGTGCTGGCTTTCGTTTTCAATATTGGTTTCAATTATCGGAAAAAAATCGATGAAAACGTACCCCTTTTAACTTCCCATTCAAATCAAATTTACCTGAATTTGGCGATGTTTTTAGCAAATTGCATGGGATTTTTATTAACTTTATCGTCATTAGTCGTGAAAATTAAAAACTTCTGCCCTGTGAGCTCCTTTGTAACCAACTAATACCTGAGGGAAGTCGATACAATCATGTCTTCATCGGAATTTGCGAATACACCAATCAAAAATATGTTCAACTGAGACCTCTACACTACAGAATCTACAGCTGATTTTTATTCACACAAGCGTGACCATGATTCACATAGCGGTATCTCATTGACTGAGTGCAGTACGCGGTCACTGATTGGTGTTCGAGACCCTAGGACGCTCGTTGATTGGCACAACCGATTGGCCAATAATACTTCGCATTTGAACCTGCTGTGCACAGCTGTTAAACGAAGGTCTCACTTCTGCTCCTGTTACGGCGCCATCCGGTTGATACGATAAGCTCATTCAACTGATCATTTTTCCTACAGCAAGTTATTTCATACGCTTTTGTTTCCTTTTTGTCTGTTTAACTACATTTTTCCAACTACCATGAATTTATTCAGCTGATTTACTTAAATACCTGCCTTCCCGATTCTGGCTCACGCTTTGCGATACTAGGTTAGACTTTGTACTCCTGCAATGGAGCAACCCTAATGAACCACTACTAGCATCACTTTTCCCCATGCCGCCAAACAGGAGGGTACGTCTTAGTCTTCGGTCTGCAAGACGTCCGCTCTGAGGGCAAGAAGGGCCCGCGGGTCCCAGGTGCAGACTACAATGCAACTATCACAGTTCGCTCAACTCAGCGCCCTCATGCAGGCCTCGCAGTCAGAAGAGGAGCGTGCCACCTGCTTGACTACAAGGTTTCATTGCGATCAAGGCTCAAGAATGCACAAAGGGTCGAGAATGAACGCACATGTTGCAGCAACCGCCAATGCATCACGGGCTTCCGAGACTCATCATCAAAGCTTCTTCGTAACGTAAGAAACTCTGCTGCCACTGCGAAATTTAGGGCAATAAAGACACTTGACCGCAGGCGCGCTCGTCAATCCAGAGGTCTGTTCGAAATGCTACGAATGCTGCCACCACTGCCAGATCGAGGTTCTCCTTAAACATTTGACCACAGGCATGTCCGTCAATCGCGGGACGCTGCTGCAACAGCGACTGCTAGGGCTGCTGAGACACTGTTCCGTAGGTCTGTTCGAAATGCTAGGAATCCTGCCACCACTTGCAGGTCGAAAGCAGGTGAAACATTTGACCGCAGGCGCGCCCATCAATCCAGGGATGCTGCTGCAA
>OZ038478.1:109213946-109253946 GCA_964036315.1 Acanthosepion esculentum
ATTTATTGAGACCTTCCGTATGTTTGCCATTGTCGTACATTTTGATTATTACTTCTCTAATCTTGTCGATGACGAAACAGAACTGTGAAAATATAGCAGAGAAAAATTGTTTCCATGTTTCCAAAATGAGTACTGTAAAGTGTTTCTAACATAAGTACAATTTAATATGATTTAAGCTGTTTATTTGCTTCTACAGAGATGTGTGTGCATGTATGAATGTCTCTTTTGGGGATATCAAAAGATTTCCTATAACATATACTTTAGGAATAAACGGTTGATGATAGTAGTTAAGCGCACAAAGCCTTGCTATTTAGTTTTACTTTAACGTATACTTTTTCCATCATGCAAACCCCATGCAAGACAAAATTGCCATTAAACCGCAAAACGGATTAATGTAGGTGAAAGAAAAGAAGAAAGGAGTTTGTGAAGAGAAAGGGCAATAAATACAGGATTTAGATATAATTCAAAATTTTAGACTTAAATTCTGTACATATTTGAAGTTTATGCATCCCACAACCAAATTAGTAAAGAGAGGGGGTAATGTAAAATAACCTTCTCGTATATGTTTAATTGTATATTAACCATAACAGACGCATAGATTAGAGTGTTTATTATCTAGGATGCATCTTGAAAGTTTTAGCGGTGAGTGCATTGTTTAATTTTAATCTTACCTTGTATTTTATTCAATATATATATATATATATATATATATATATATATATATATATATATATATATATATATATATATATATATATATATATATATATATATTGAATAAAAAAAAAGTTTACTCAGATAGACGAAAATAAGGAATGTTTGTTCTCAAAATGCACGCATATGGACACTTTCGCGAACAGAAGCATATATTCACCTTCGCACACAATTCTCTGCATTCCAATATTTCTGCAAAAATTTACCGATATGATCAGGAATTCTAGGAGATGCATATGGAATCAAAGAGTTGTCTTGATATTTCAGCTATGAAAAGAAAAATGGGCTCTAGGCTCGGTTCATTATTGGCAGAGAGCTTTTCATTTACACATTTTTTCTGTTTGTGTTATGTATTTGTTTACAGATTTTTTTTTCTTTTTAATATTATGTCTTTATTTCTCTTCTACATGGTTTCTGATAACTTCTCTGATTGTTTCATTTGCTAAAATATTGTTTTCCTTCCTTCAATATCCATCTGAATTCGGTGAATCAAGTTAATTCATACATCATTTAACATCTCAGTTTAGTACAGGAGATAGAACTATCTTCGCTAATCTGCCGAGCTGTGGATATAATTGCAGAATTATTTCTTTATGAAAGAATAAGTAATCATTGTATGTCTATTATTTTCAAAGTCATGTATCCTTTGTTTTGACTATATATGTGATGCTATTCTCATTATCAAGTACAAAATGTGCGTTGGTGTTTTGAGCGAAAAAAATATATATAGAAGGTGTAAATGATTGAATATTGAAGGTATTACTAAATATTTGACCGTTAATTCAATCACTAACACGTGCATTTTGTCAAAGGAAATATTAGGTTGGTGCAAAGATAATGTCGTTTTTTGACGTTCAAATTCATGTGAGAAAACGACATTATTTTTGCACCAACCTAATACTATGCCTTTAATGGTTCCCTCTACAGATATATATTTCATGGCTTGCAAACAATGAATCGAATTTGCTATTGTTAGCTGAATCATTAATAGGCAATTCGAAGTGATGTAATGCTTACCAAGTAGTGAGTTCGTTCCTCACTAGCTGTCCCATATTTTCGGCTCTCTCTTTCTCTCTCTCTCTCTTTATATATATATATATATATATATATATATATATATATATAGTTGGACTGATGTGATTTTCTGACCCTGAGATTCGCGCTATTTGCGATCGTCAGACAAACTTATCAAATTTTAAATTTGGGATTTATATATGGTTGCGTATATTGGTGTTTTTATGGCAGTGAGAGGAAATATTGTCGTCGGAATGTCACTCATACATACATCCAACTCAATATGTTCCATATCGAGCGCTTTCCAATAAGTACCGCACATATATATTATATAAATAATATATATGAAAAATTGCATATATATATATATATATATATATATATATATATATATATATATATATATATATATATACATACACGCACATTATATATATATATATATATATATATATATATGTGTGTGTGTGCGTGTGTGTGTGTGTGTGTGTGCATACTCAGATCTTTTGTAAATATCTATGTCGATGTTACGATTATATACGAGCGCATATCTAAAATTATCTATGATCGAAGATTGGCGACTGATGTCTCTTCCGATCTTGCACAACCTACCCAATGGTTTAAAAACTGGCTGGTTACATTCCATGCCTCGAAGACCAAACTAGCTACATCCCATCACCGCTGATATGACCCCGAACTACCACAAATCAGGAAGAACGGAGGCCCTCTCGGGTAAGCACGGTGACTTGAAAATCTGTTGGGATTCATACTCACACCCGCCCACTAGTAGTACTCGGAGATACGATCTATTGTTAAGGAAAAAGTTGTCGTCTCTCTGTACCGATCCAGTATCATTCCTCTTGCTATCCTCTACATTTAGAATAACCAGATCAGGCCAGTTATGTAGTACTGTTGTCATATTCGTGTAGGATCTGCCCATACCTCACTCTACAACCTTGATAGAGTTCAAAGGCGTCTCCAAACGCTTGTGGTTGACGAATTATTTCTAAGCCTAACCTCTCTTCAACAGGTGGGATGTGGCGTAATCCTCGCTACTTTGTTGCTACTTCCACGGAAAGTACTCGGATAAAGTACATCCCTTGGTCCTGTCAAGGCAAACCTTCATAGCAAGAACATGCCATGCCTCTTACATAGTAGCAAGTCACACACATACCCTCCATAACTCATCGGTGAGGTTTAAATTCCACTCGAGCAGTTCCCGCAAACAACAGCCCTGTGGAAACGACTCCAAAGTGGATTTTCCCCGATCACTACAATCTTAACCTGTTCCTGACTGGGGTTATCTTTCACCCCTATAAAAACAAATGGCCTCAAAACGTAACCATCTACATCGAGTGGCCTCCCGAGCTTGTAAAGGGTTAACCTCTTGTAAAAAAATGATCGAGGTTTACTTTTGACAAAATTTTCAAAGATTCTATAGATATTCTTTCCAAAGTTATTGCGAACGTATTAAATGCTGAGTACTGATAAAATGTTATACTTTATGTTGCATACTGTTCATAATCTATCATATGTGTATCTGTAATTATAATGTCTCCCCACAGATATAAAAATACTTTTCAAAATTCGAAACTATGAACGATCATTTGAATCGGTGAATATGTTCTCCGTGACTAACGTCAGTTTACATGACTACAATGATATTTTTAGTGCTATTTCTTTATTGTCTTAAATATTTCATCAGTGGAAAATGTTTTTTACGAATATACTACATGCTTGTGCAGGATTTGCAAAGTTAAACTTTAACAGCAAAAACAATAAATATACGGCCTCAGCTTCCCTTTATCAATGGAGATATTTAAAACAACAATGAATCTGATGATGATGATGATGATGATGATGATGATGATGATGATGATGATGATGATGATCCTCTTCAAATTTTGTTTCTATTCATGTGCCGTGTCGCTTCAGTGTGTGGGTAACCGTTACACTCAAGAACTTCCTATTCCTTTTACGTCTAAGTAATACATACCTGTTTACTGTCACTCCTCCTCTATTTTCTGTCAATCAGTTACACAATCTAGTTAGCTAGGTTATTCCTCTGTCCTCATTACCTCCATAATGTCCTGTGAGTGTCCAATATTTCGAGTGATGTTTCTCATTATGTCTCCCAAAAATTGTCTCTTTTTGGTTATATATATATTTGTCTTTTTGTCCTCATTTTCTTTAATACTTCCTCCTTGCTTACATACTCCGTCCATATTATTCTGTGCATCTTTCTGCATAAAGACATATATGTCTCGTCCATTCTTCTCTCCATCTCTGACGAAATTGTCCTGCTTTCACAGTCATACAAGATCACTGATATGACACAGCAATTCAACAGATTTCTTTGTTTTTTATTTATTAATACTTATTTTTGTTATGGTAAGATATTTTTTACTGTTCCAAGTCGCACTCAAGTGTCGGTGTCATATTTGCCTTTGTCTGTTAAAATATTTCCTACATTCATAACCTTCTGTACTTATTTGATATTAACATCACCAATACGTAGCTCACAATCTTGTTTTTTTTTCTCTTCCGTACTAACATACATTTCTGTTTTGTTTTGTTTTTTACAATTAATAGTTTGTTTTTCTTTTCACTTTCCTTTACTAAACTGTCTAGAATTTTCTGTGATTTGCTTTCTATGTAATCAAAATTGTTCACTATATAAGTTCTATTAAGATTGTGCGCATCAATAACAAATACTAATTAGGATCTGTGTCTTTGTTACGATAGCCACACCGTAAGTATGGAATAAACCTAGACACGTTACATTCTAACTACCCCTTCTACTTTTGTCAATTAATTCCCTATCCTTCTGCACGCAGTTTTCTCCAACGCGTTTTCTTCTTCGTGTGTCGTGTCCCTTCAAGTCGTAGGCTCTCCACAATTTCCTGATCTTTGTAACTCTTAATAAATTTTATCTTTTTGTTATTTGCCCAGAACCCTGTTCCTCCATCAATTTAATCAAGTTCACTAGGTAGGTTATGCGTCGTTTACCTCTGTCCTTCTTACCGTCAACCTGTCCCATGTGTAGGAATCTTTTGAAGCCCCCATTCCTCATTGTGTGACCTAGAAATGTCAGCTGTCTTTCCTTGATGTTAAGTATAAGTTTTCTCTTGGATTCCATTTTCTCAAAAAATTCATCGTTGCTCATATATTCGGTCCATGGTATTCTCAGCATCCCTCAGTAGAACAACATATTCCGGATTATTGTAACATATTTTCCAAATAAATGAAGTTTTTCCGGCAGCTCAGTAAGGCGCAAATTGAAAATCATAACTACAAAATCTTAGCATTATTGTAATATAATCGTCGTTGTGGACACGCATATGCAAACAATGCACAGACACATACATACATACACACACTCACACACACACACATATATATATATAATTATGTTATTGAAAATATTATATTATGTGGGATATTAAACAATATCGGGAATAGAATTTTTGTATATATAAACAGGTTTAACAGAGAAAACCACATTCAGTTTTGATTTTACGTCATAAGCCACATGGAATAACCAACAATCAACATATATGCTTTATTTCTATGGCCATATTGTGTGCGTACGTATGTGTGTTAGAGATACAGAAAGAGTGAGAGTGTGTGTGTGTTTGTGTGAGCGTATGTGTGTGTGTGTGCGTGTGCATGCAACGACATAAGCGATATTATGGATTTTTCTACTGATTAATAGTTTAAAAACGTGGTAACGTTTGTATATGGCTACAGTACAAGCCCTATATACCAATAGAAGTCCAAAACGAAACAGTACGTACGTGTACTTGTTTATGGAACAAATCCAAACTGAAACTTAAACAATGAAATACGATTTGCACTGAAATCTACGAACTTAAACATCTAATGTGTTATAGGAAAGGAAAAAGTAAGTTATATTCACTGGGCGTTATTTACGAAAACAGATTATTCGCTTCGTTTATTGGAATCGATTAATGTCCTTCTCGTTTTCTTCACGCTCTTAGCTACTGGAGTCTTCTCGCAGAAACAATGATCGAATAACAAAAGCATTCTTCCCACCGTCCGCCGCTTTATCCCTGATTCTACATATGTAGTGGCCTGGCCTATATAACGTTTTCTTAATTGCTTCTATTCAACATGTGCCCACGGTATTCAGGGGAGAACGACAAAGAAGTCAACAATACATAGATGGACAATTAACGAAATAATGCAGAATTCGCACACCGAGAACGTTGAATCTAAGACAATGTTAGAAAATAAAAAAGGAAAGTTTCTTGCTGCCTGAATAAACAAGCAAATGTATTTCAGTATAACTGATCCTTATTTAGATGTTTTGCTTGAATTCAAAAAACTGATAGAAATATATCCTTTTATTTCTTTTGTGTGTATTCTTTTTTATCATGTTCTTTACCCACATAGACCCTACTTTCAAAGACATATATGGTCACAACATGGCTATTCTAAGAGTAGCTCCTGTGTTTTCTGTAGCATAGAGGTTTTGATAGGGTGGAATCACTAAACACATCGTCAGCCGGTTTTTAATTCAGAGTTGTTGTATGAGAATACCAACCAAAACTAATCATATATCAATTTCAAAAGCGATTAACAGTGAGCTGGGACGAGAAGAGATGGATTCATATTTTTCTCAAGGGTATTAGTGTGAAAGAGAACGGAATAAACTCAGCTGAAACCTGAACTCGTCAAGCCAATCATTCATTCCCCAAGAAACTACAGACATTACTTTTTTATCATTGTAATTTAAAAATGACACAATAACCAATATCAGAGAAATATCTGCGTTATACTGATTCGTCTTCTTTGGTAAGATATGCCCTTTCGCGGTCTTGCTGAACATTCTCCACAGCTTCCTATCTTTTGATTTCTAAGTAACTCGGTTACATGTTCCTCGACTAAATCTTTTGCTTTCAATTTGATTTGTGTGTATTATATTCTCAAATACTTCCTTCTTTATTGTCCTCATCTCTGATGTTGTCATTAAAATGATTCGATCTATATAACCTAGAGGGAAATTGAAAATGAGCGGTATATTTAATCTCCGGAAAAATGTTGAGCCGGAAAAAGATCTATTTGTTTTAGTGACAGGTAAAACAATGAAAGCAACATGGCTAATCATGTATAGAAGGAAAAAGAGTAGTCATGAACCCTCTGTGGAATTAAGCGAAAATACTGTGCAAGGAATAATGCTAGATTTAGACGTCTGAGAGTAACAGCCATATATGCTAAACTATGACGTCCTAGCAAAGAAATAAATATATGGAAGCCGCTATTAAACAAAGATCAATGATAGTACATCTTCAACAACCTCAGCAACTGTAATAAATGAAGCTTCGGTGGCGCAGTTAAGCATAACAAATAGCAACAGTAGCTTTGGTTTAAAGCTCCATGTTCTCAAAATGAATTGTCCTATATGACAACAGCCTAGTGAATTATAGTGTTATTTCGAGAAAATGGTGACATACGCATTGTGTTTTCTCTTCTTGGGATAGGCAGTGTTTAATTGGAATCAGTAGAAACGGGGCGAGCAATAACTTAACTGGACCTAAATAAGAACTAAACGAAATATACTTAGATATCAGCAGTGGGACTATAACATTCTACACACTTAAATAAAATAAAAATGACAGTTCAAAATTCACTGTATATTAAACACATCAACTGCACCTGATGCAGTTTGAATGGTAAAACGGTCCAAACCTTTTGATAACAACAAAGATGAGAAATATGATCCATACTTAAATAATGTAAATAAGGGGATCATGTGTTAATAGAAGTCCAGCATCATTTCTTTGTTTACATTTACATTTTCCGATCGTTTAATCCTTTTATAATTTTTTGTTGTTCGTGTTCGTCTCCGGGTGTCTTTTTCCGTCTGATCACTCTACCTATTATATATTCTCTAAGTAACTCACAGTATGGCTTCTCTCATTTGATAGATAATTCACTATTGCACCATGTTAATTTTAATGATGTTTTCTTTCTTGATTTCGTCGACTCACTTGCATTAATCCTCATTTTTCTTTTTCTCCTGAATCAGTGATCAACAGGATCAACAGGATATCATTTGAGTAGTGTATGGTAATACTAAAATCTAGTGACTGTCAGTCCTTTTTGAATCACTTCGCTGTAAATTTTGATTAATTCGGTGAAAATAGCACTCTCTTTCATTTATATTGTGTGTGTGTATTTAGTAAGTTCCATCACTATCCCCATATATGTTGATGGCCATCGTAGATGTTATAAATCATTTGAATATATTTAAATCAGTCTATCCTATTATTTCAAGGAGTTCTCCATGTCTTTCTTCATCAAATGGTTTTGTAGAACCCGTAAAACATACAGACTTTTCCACATTTGTATCCTCCGATATCATTTTGATAACAGAAATCGCCATTATTGCCTGAGTATCTTAGAAAAATCAGTTCACTTATTGTCCTATTTATGGAATAAATCTGGCACTAATTATTAGAAAACCTAATTATTAGTTTTCTCATGTAATACATCATGTTGATTGTCCAATATACTTGATATTTATTAGCAATTGTTTCCTTTTCCAACTCTCTAAATGTTGATCGGGGAAAAAAACTTCTGGTACTTCGCCATATCACGCGAATACACAGAAAATCTGCATAAGCCACATTCACTATTTGTATTCCTCTTTACAGTTTATCTTAATCACTCTTTGTAATACTAGGCAGCGATGGCGGGGTCATAATATAGAACGATGGAAAAATTATGGATCTCAAAATTACCTCCGAAGCGGGGCTGTAAATTTTATGATCTTGACTGTAATCGATGTGGAAGAGCAGGACCTAATTGATTTTATTATTTATTTTCTACCTTATTTCTATAAACGTCTCCCACTGCACGATCTCTTTTTCAGACATGCTTTCATTCTTCCATTCGCATTGCCTCATTGTTATGGACCGTAATATGTTATCCTATGTTTCTATAGGTTCATACATATGAGGCAATTATTTCCGTCACGCCTTTGTATTTAAAATGGAATTAGTTGTTTACATATGTCATGAAAATAGTCGTTAGCCAATAATTCAAATAAAAATTTGTATTGGGAAGGTTTATGGGTACGGAAAATTACAATGCTGCTATTAAAACGCACATTTCTCTGTCTGATTATGTGTGTATTGGCATGCTAATTTCTAAATGCTTTACTGTATGTACGTGCAATCATGTATACTAGAACATTGTTTACACCAAGCAAAGCGATAATGTCACTAGAACGCATGAGGTTACAGAGAATAAAGGAGAATGAAAAAACTGTAATGGGGACAACAGAGAAAATGACAAACACAAAACAGGATTCAAGAAGACGGTGGCGTTTGATGATGTATTTAAATCTTTGAAGGTTGTGCTTATTACCGAAGCAAGGAATCGGAAAATATTTCCACAAATGGGAATTACAAGAAAATAAAATGTTACAATAGATGGTGCGTTTCCATCTAGCTATTTAATCAATGAAAAATAAGACATAGGTACAAATGTAGACATAGAAATAGATTAAAATTTATATAATAATACATGTGTATATATGTGGGGGTGTATGTGTGCGTGTAGTGACATATATGTATGGATAGGTAAATGTACATATATGCATGTATGAAGAAATATACGCATATAACTGTTTTGGACAGCATGACGTATTACCAACAATCTATAAATCTATAATTCAACTAATTTACATTAATCTTAAAGGATTTAAGTTTAAATCCCCCCATCGCTTATTAATAATACTGGACACCTGTAGTACAAAACTATTTACTATATATCCTAGGAAAACATACTTGGGCTCGTATAAGTAGGAACTTGATATAAAACTACATACGACGAAAGTACCCAGCCATAAATAAACTCCAATGCCAGATCGCTTTCCCCGGAATAAGTTACCTTACGCCCCTCACCATCGCTAACACAAGACCATTTTCATTATTAACAAGGCGTCTACCAGAGGAGGACTGATATTGTAAATAAATTTAAAACAATGCTCCAAGACAGACACTTAGGGGCTGATGATAGCCGCGTACAGAACGACTTGAAATTGACTATCCCATGTTGAGGTAATTTTTATTTTTTGTTTATATATATATATATATATATATATATATATATATATATATATATATATATATATATATATATATATAGTGTATATTTCTTAATTATTTAATTGATCAACAATTGTTTTTCATAAAGATTTTTTTTTTAAATTTAGTTATTGCGTATTCCATAAATAATAATTCAAACAACCCAAGTTCATTGATTATATGATCACCAAATTTTCTTTTTTTATCTTAAAATTTGTCCAATTGGAAACATACCATCTCCGATTTTCAATTCCGAACCGTTATTCAATGCCTCACTGGAACATCCAAGCTTACAGCAAATTGTATTCCAGCGGTTACATCTCTAGATAGTTCCCACGCTCGAGGTTGCTTTACTTAGATAATTATAAGAGAACCGCGTCTTTCAACCTTCTATGGCCTAATACATATTGTAAACAATAGCAATTTCCAGTTATCACTTGCCTCAGGGTGGCATAAATTTATCTACGTTCTTGCTTGTGACAGTTATTTAATTTCACTTCTTGCTTTCGTTTACTACATTATTAAGAACATTTTTCTTTACAGTTTTTTCTGCTGTGATAACAATCATCACATTGTTATCCCCGTTTCCACGATTATGTCCACCAATAATATATCCTTATATATATCATGGATTCCATAAGATTGTGGCTCTGTAAAGGTTAAAAATGTTCCGATGAAAAAAGGCATCACTATTTTATTCCACATTTCGTCTTCTTTATTTTGAAATCTGGAATGTTTGTTTTAATGAAATGTTTAAAAAAATATTCGTTTTAACTTTTACAATGCTATTCACCCTGAACAAAACTCAAGAGCCACTTGAGTTACAGATTTACAGATTATGAGGCCCAGTTTATGTGGATATATAGGGGAGATAAGTGATAACCCGAGGTTTGAACAGATTAAGATGGTAGCGATCATTGGTGCCTCCTCTTGGGAATCTGCTCCACAAAGCAGCGGTTCATGGAAAGAAGCTGCCTAATGTAACTTACATCTCGCCAATGGAATACAAAGGGAATGTGGGTGGTCCGTTACAATGTGCGTGGTATGGCGGGTTTAGCCGTAAAGGTTAGAACGAGTAGAATTAACGAATGTGGTTCTTCTTCCATTGGAAAGAATAATATAAATGCTTATTTTATGCTAGAGAAACATGAACATTATTTTATTAATCAAAGTAGCGTACAAGTATTATGGATGATATTATACAGAAAATAATATAAAAAAAAACAAAGTGTAACCTTCTAAATTTTAGTTGGTGGCCAGTAAAAATTCGCTCACTTTATAGTCTAGACAAAGTCGCACCTCAGGCAATTTCAGCAAGTGCTTAATTAAAAATAAATTAATATTCTTCCCTTCTTTTCCGAGAAGAAATTCATTTTTTGTATGCTAAGAATAATCAAATATTCCGCGCTGCTTGGAGAAATTTAGATACACTTGCCAATATAAACTGATCTAAATAGAATTAGATAATTTGAATCTCTTTCCTGAACATTCGCCTAGCCTACACAATCTATTCATTCTGACATATTCGTGGGAGGCTTGGAAAATCTGAGGAAAACAATGAATTTATATAGAAGAAACTAACCGAAGTTGAACAATGCAAATAGAATAGATTCAGATAGCAAATTACTGAAATATTTCATTAAAAATCAATAAATGCATATATCGTAATAGTGCTATCAGCCGATTCATTTATAAGGAAACATTCATTATTCATTGACCGAAGATTTAGTGTAACTATCTGTTAGAGTGTATTGAAAAAAACGTCTTAAATTTATCTTTAGAAAGATATGTTTCTGAAGTCTCTAGCTGTTTTCTCGATTATTGATAAAGGGTTCCTTTCTTACGTTTGATTAGTATTGAACGAAAACATCTTGATATCTTTATAACCTCTTCAAGTTACATGTGCGATCATTTTATTGTTTGCTGCTGTTGAAGAAATGTGGACTTTGTTATTTTGTAAATTTTTGTGTTACTCTATAGCCAGTTTCTGAAATCTGATGAAAGAGAAGCCATTTTAATCAATGATGTGAGTAAACGCTTGAATACAGTCGGTACTATATAGAATTCTGAAGTAAGTGAATGACATGCACAGCCTACATATAAGAGTCTGTGTCTGACATGGCTCTAGTTCACATGTTAATGTTTTGATGTTCGCATTTTGTCGTGTTCATACCTGAAATAATAGCAATATTTAGTTAATGTATAACACGCACGCCTCGGTCGATCCGGGTTTGCAGCAGCCAGATAATACGGCCACTGCCACACGCCGCCTGTACAAGATATAACCACAACCGCGATTGCGTGCACAGGGTCGTAGAACGACAAGGCAATCGCAGTGTCAACCCTACCCTGACCAGTATCATCGTCAATCAACTGGTTGTTAGTCGCTGGCCGTTTCGATCCACACCTATTTGCACAGGCTGAGTTCTTTGACCTCAGATCAGTGAAGATCCAATCTTGTCCGTAATTTCCAGCGCTGCTTCGAGCCACAGCGAAGCTCTATTATGAAATAAATACAAACTTTCTCGCAGACGAAATAAAACACAGAAGATTCGTCGAGTTATTTTTAAATTGTTTTTTATAGTTCCTGGTGCAAAAATCAAACCATCCCTCTTAAATTCATATCGTGACACTTTGATATTCTAAATCTTGGAACGGCAACAGGTAACGCGGGGTTTTCAGTAACATCTAATCCACTCTTCTCCGCTTGTCTCGTCTCTCTCTAATTGCCTGAGGCGCCAATGCGATCTGATTATGTCGGGTTCGGGCCAAGACTTGCGTGGGGTTGACCGGTTTTAGCATTTGGTAATTGCCCAATTCTCTGATTTAGTGTCGTGTATTGTCTCACGTATATAACTCATACATTCTCTTATTTACGCCTCTCCGCATTCCTTCCAAATGTGCGGAGACAAATTTCCCTCTTTCTCCTCTTCTCTTTCTATTCCAACTGAGAACATCTCCAGGGAGAGTTATGGTACTGTCTTTTTAAAAACTATGATTTTTAAACCAGGTGGGCGAGAGACGTTTTTTTTTTATTTTTTTAATCATTGATTTTCCATAAAAAATATTATTTCCTAGTCTTTGGACTGGTTTGTTCTAGTGCAGCGAAGCCAGCAAGCCCGCTTCCACAACCCTCGGTTTATCATGCAAACAAAGCTCACAGTTTCGTTTTCTCATTTCAATTTCTTATTTGGGTGACAGATTTAGTCTCGTCTCCCGTGAGGTGTATAGAGGTAGCTGGCCACACGTATTCCAGGACACCTGTCTACTAGGGCGGCTGGCTAATCCCTATTGCAGGCGCGTTCTCAGGCGTATTTTGTGATTATTCAACACCGACTCTGGTTTATTGTGCAACTATGCGGAACAGAACTTAGTTACAGTTTTGGGAAAGAGTGTGTTATTGTTGTAACCTCGGGAAGTTTAATGAATAGAATAATCACACGAAGGTTGGTAAGGAACGATAATGTTTACGACAAGAACAGGACAGACAAGATTCGCCAGCATCGTGTAGAAGAAGTAATCGACTGCTAGAAATGAGTGAATCCATAATGAATCCCCAACTGCAGACCAACATACAGTATTTATTACTGTATTTATGTCAATGGGGATATACCCACTAAGATCCGTACGTATGCTACAACAGTTATCTAGCGTGATCAAAAATTTAATCAAGGCCAACACGCTCATGCCCTCGGCCCCGTTGACTTGTGATGTCGTGCCAATACATCTATCTCCAGTCCCCAAGGGTTCCGTCTACCCAATTTCAATCACAAGTATTTGTTTGCTATGATTTTCAGTCACTTTCCAAAGGTACCGCACGCTGGAATCGACCATCCAGTCCAGACAAATCCACCATAGTGAGATTCGAATCCCGGTCTCATGACCAGAAATCGAACGTTCTAAAGATTCCTCTGAAGTGTATGTTGCTACAATTATATTTCAGATCGTCCTTTGACCTGCCAATAGTAACTTCCGTTTTCGTTGAGGGATTTAACTCAATTTTTCAGAATTCTGTTTTTAATTCCCACGGTTAGCGATATCCCGTAATATAGCATTTTCCTCGCCTTTGCCGGTCTAAGCTCTTCAGTTTCACCAATATCTCATAGTGCCATATATATATATATATATATATATATATATATATATATATATATATATATATATATATATATATATATATGTCATATATATATATATATATATATATATATATATATATATATATATATATATATATATATATATGTCTATATTTCTGAGATAAGGTATTATGTACATTATTTACATTAAATATTTACACTGTCCTCAACTTTGTCGCCATATTTATTACAACGTTTCGGCCGTTGTACGCTCCGGACTTCTTCGGGTGTTTGGAATGTCGAACTGAACCCTTTTTTTCGCTCACTGCGGTAGACTCTTCGAGTTCCACGTGCTATGTTTAATGTATGTCAGTTATCAGTTATCTCCTGTTAATTTTCCCTCTGAAAGTTCTCCACTGCTTTAACCGGGTATTGAACTTACACTCTTTGGGTCCTGTCACTGGATCTAACCAACTTTCAGTTTATTGATATCGTCACAAAATTGTCCTAAATATTCACATTTTGTTTACAAATCAAACTGATTCTGTTTGGATTGCATCACAATATTTTATTCAAATTCATTTCGAATTTTTCAATGACAATATTGTCCATAATTCAAATGGTATTTTGTTTTTTGTTGAGAACATAAGGTAAGCATAAGAGAAGTATGATTTGTCAGACCAACTTTCTAAAAGCTGATTAACGAATGACATTCAGATTATGTTTTGAAGGGTTTATCGTAGTGTCGTGAATTATTCAGCACTTCACATATTCCACGAGAAAGACGTAATCGATTCGGAAATTAATCAAGGTGAATTTTAATTATTTTGCATTTGGCAAAATTAACGGATTACACTGAAAATCAAAAATCAAAGTAGTTAATCCACACAAAAATACTTTCCCATCATTTTTATCGTTTTTTAATAATTTAGTATTAAGGAAGATGATATCTTAAAGAAAACGTAATAGAATATATAATACCAATTATTTCATAATTCTTTTCATTTTCATTTTATAGGATTACTGAAGTGATTTGGCTTCAACTAGTCTCACTTTAAGGTAAGTTGATTAAAACACAATTTTTTATTCGCATATTATTTACAAATAGTGCAGTATAAGTCATTCCCAAATTTTAAATATACTAAATATTAAAAAATAATAATTTCAAGATTACATATAAAAATGGTGTGTGTTGTTTCATTAAAAAATACCTAACGGAAAATCATTAAAAGACATTGCTTACAGGCCAACAACCCTGTATGTTAAGCGTGAATTAATTAATTCCAAAGAATGCAAATAAATGAACAAATGTACTTCTCTGATTAGTTATTAGTAAATGATATTACTATATCTCTGAATGTACATCAGTCTATATAATCACGAATCTTACATTGAAGGAAACGTGTGAAATATTCTTTTGAAATTAATTTAATATTATGTATTTATGGTAATAAATATAGCATCATTTTTTTTCAGATGGAAGAGGCTTTTGTCGTAAATTTAATAAGATTAAATGCATTAAAAATAATAATAATAATAATAATAATAATAATAATAATAATAATAATAATAACTATACACGGATGATCTCAAACTCTTTGCCAAAGACGACAATGTGTTGAAGGGCCTACTTAATATTGTAAAATACTTTAGTGACGACATATGCATGGGCTTCGGATTAGATAAATGTGCTAAAGTAACATTTAAGATAGGTAGAATTTTAGAAGCACCCTTAATAGATTTAGATTTTGCCACGAAGATTACAGAATTGGAGCATGATGAAGCTTATAAGTAACTAGGAATTAGTGAGGGAGATGGCATACAACACTCCCAAATGAAAGAGAAGGTAAGAAAGGAGTACTACAGGCGTGTACGCCTGGTACTAAATACCCAGCTAAACTCAAAAAACCGAATATCAGCTATAAACACCTTAGCTGTTCCTGTGGTGCAATACAGCTTTAATGTACTTAACTGGACCATAGCTGAAATTAAGCGAATGGACGCCAAAACGAGAAAGCTCCTCACTTGCTACCGCATGCGTCATTCCAAAGCTGATATTGATCGCCTGTATGTGGCCAGATCCGAAGGAGGCAGAGGACTAGTTCAACTAGAACTATCCTACAAAAGTACAACAATTGGCCTCCAAAGATACTTGGAAAATACAGAAGACTGGATGATGGTATGTGTCAAGGAACATGAAAATAGTAAGTGTCTTTACTCTGTAGTAAAGGAAGCCGAAAAATTAAAAAAGGAGCTTCAAATGGGCACAGAAATTCAAATACATCACTGTACACCGACTGAAGCTGAAAAAAACTTAAAAAAGAATGCAAAGAGAAATGCGACCGACCAGATAAAGAAACAATGGCAAAATAAACCGCTCCATGGCCAATACTCTGCCCGTACCAAACAAGCAGACGTAGACAAAAACCGCACCCATCAGTGGCTACGTAGTGCAGGGTTGAAAGGTGAAACTGAGGGTTTTATAATTGCTGCACAAGACCAATGCTTGTTAACTAGGAATTATCAAGCACATATACTAAAATACTGTGTTAGCCCAAGATGCAGATTCTGTGACAAATATCCAGAAACCATTGATCATCTTATATCAGGTTGCACGATATTGGCATCCACTGAATATAAAACCCGGCATGTCAGAGTGGGCCAATATCTGCACTGGAAAATTTGCAACTCCTATGGGAAGGAAACTGGAAGAAATTGGTACGAACACCACCCTGACCCGGTTACGGAGATAGGACCTGTTACAATTCTATGGGACTACACAATACACACTGACAGAACAATCAAAGCCAACCGCCCAGACATTGTTATTAAAGACCACAAACAAAGTAAGTGCCTCCTTATTGATATGGCAGTCCCTGCAGACTGCAATGTGTCTTTGAAGATATTCGAAAAACTGTCAAAATACAAGGACCTTGAAATAGAAATCTAAAAAATGTGGCACATGGGAACATCAACAATTCCTGTTGTAGTTGCAGCCTTTGGACTGGTTGGAAAAGATTCCAGTAGGCTGATTGAAGGGATCCCTGGAAGTCCATGCCTCAAAAGAGATACAAAAAATTGTTCTGACAAGTACAGCCCACACTTTACGAAGGGCTTTATCTATGTAATTATTTTTTAATTTTTTTTGCAGTGGAAAGTGTCATGATGCCATTTCTAACCTTAGGTCCCTGTGCGGGACCCGGAAAGAAATGTGTAAACGCCAGATATCAAAGGAAATAAAAATAATAATAATAATAATAATAATGAAAGTTCTTTTAAATAATCACAAATATACCAAATGTATATTCTAATCCTATGTGCCGTGTCCGTCCATGGCATTGGCGATGGTGACTCTTGCAAGACCAAACTGCCCTTTAGAGTTCTTTTTTGTTCACTCTTCAAGTTCTAAATAAATGTGTGTTTTTTTTGTTAACTCTGTCTTATTCCACCATCCATTTACTCAAGCTTGCAAGGTCTGTGATGCTTTGTTTTTTGCTGTCTCTCTTGTCACCAATCTGTCCTATGTGTAAAAAAATATGCCAACACCTTTTTCCTTAATATTTCCACTGTCCTTATGTGAGATTCAGTAAAAGATTACTTTTGTTACTATTTTCTCTAAAACGGTATCTTTTTCACGTGTTCGAAATTATACGCATCATTCTGCAGAAAAATATTTATGTTGCTTTAAGTCTCTAATTCATTTCTGAAGAGACCGTCCAACATTCCCTTCGGTATAGGAAGACTGGTATTACGTAACATTTCCGTTCTTCGTTTCTAAAGAATGACTCAATTCCTTAACCCTTTGCTTAGATTTTGGAAAGCGTATTTCGCTACGCCGTACAGGGAGTTGATTCAGTGTCGCACTTCAAGCCCCTGTTAAAATACTTGCCAGTTACTTAAATTGTTTTATCTGCTTGATTTGTATCTCCTGTTTGTAATTTGCATGGTGGGCTGTTACAATTTCTAACAACCATGCATTCGATTTTCATTCGATAGAGGTTTATTCTCTTATTTTCTACCTTCACTACCTTCTCTAGGACATTTAGCAGTGCCTCTTATCAATATTGTGCCTTTTACACTTGTCTTATGTTGTTAAGATCGGTATTGGTAATAATGAAACCTGGTTGGATTTCTAATTCTCTCAAAATCGCCTCACTGTATAGATTGAATATGTCCGGTGGGAAGATACATTCTTGTCAGCACCCCTTTCTACTTTTACATATTTATTGAATCCATTTTTTCCATATTCAGGCTATGAGCGCCAGTATAAGTTCTGGATTATTGGAATATCTTTCCAAAATATATCTTCGTTAATTCACTGTACCAACAGTTATTTTTTGTGGCTTAATTTATCAAAGGTTTAAAACAACGATAATTATTATAGTAAAAAATGTAGTATAAAAATAGAGATTGTATTTCTAAATACGGAAACCAATTTTCATGTGGACTTTGGGAATATGTCGGAAACAAAAACGAATTAAAATGATGCGATTGTTTAATATTTCAACAAATTATACTAGGTAATAATAATTCAAGGTATATGAAATATTTAAGGCGATTTAAACATTAATATTTCGCATTTGGATAGAAGTTGATAATTATATACTGGTAGAGACTCAAAGTATGTAACAGGAAGAAAGAAGACGATGTTGAAATTTTACCAAAGAATCATGTTGAGTATGAAGAATGAATTGAAATGCTAAAGTGCACACACATATATATATATATATATATATATATATATATATATATATATATATATATATATATATATATATATATATATATATATCAAATAAAGGAAGTAAAAGAAAGAATAAGTATAATTATATACTGCAATTTGTTTAGTCGACAAAATATAGCAATAAAAAAGTCATAACAAAAAAGAATAACTGGTCCTCGTTCGTCATTCTTCAAAGCCAACCGAGGAAAAACACGTAGAAGCACATCTAAATCTTTCCTCATCAAGATAACCCGTTAGTAATATTTTATCATTTATTTATTGATTTATATTTTTCCATCCATGACTTTAGTGTTAGTAATTTCGATTCCCCCTTGCTATATATATATATATATATATATATATATATATATATATATAAATATATATATTTATATATATATGTATATATATTAATATATTCAAAAACTGTCCGTTTTAACCCTTAATAACATTATAAAATCCGAGAAAATAAACAAATATGTATTCCAACAAACAACGTTAATGTATTTCTAATAATATAATAAATATAAGTACATAATAAACAATGAATAGAGAAATATATGTAAATAAAAAAAAAAAATCAGTTCACTTAAAACACACGTTCGGGTTATCTTCCTCTGTTTCAGAATATATATACATGACCTCAGTGTGGAGTGGAGTGTGTCTTAAGTCTCTAGATTAATCTGTTTTCTATTCATTCGAATCTATTTATTGTACACTGTTAGATATCACTTTCCTCTTTATAAATCCCCTTCTTTTCAGGACTGTTATATAGGAATTACATAAAACATATAAATAAATAATAAATCACCAATAGCAAACTTGCAAATGATAACCCGAAAACAGAACGGAAAATCTACTAGAGAATTTGAAGTATTTGCAGATGAAACTATTGCAAATTATTGCAAAAAGCATCGGAAACATAATCAAAGCTATTCTAACGTAAACGAGAGTGACAATATATAGGTAAGTATCAAATAGAGATTCTCGAGCTGAACGTGACATCATGAATTTAGCCTCGAAAAAGCACAGAATCATGGATATGATATCCACAGAGATCTGCGCATACAACTTGGTTTTAACAATGGAAATATATGGAATATAAAGCAATCTAAGATTGCTAGAGTATATTAAGCATCTCTAGGATTTTTAATTCCAAATCAGTTGTACAATCTAGTCCAGATCTTATAATCTTTTGATCATAAATGAAAGTAAGAAGTGATAATTTCTGTCGTCATGTCAGCACGTCACGGCACAAATAAATTCGAAAAACGGCAGAAATAATCGGATTTTGGGGGAGAAACGATGGAATAAACGTGGAACATGTGAGTAAATGTGACGTCCAACATCGCTGTCCAACCAGTTAGAATTCTTCCAAGGAAGAAAGTAAAAAAAAATTATTGAAACAAACGGCATACTCTGTTGAATAGAAAACATTCGGAGTTTATACAGCTGCGGAGAAAAAATGAATTACTGAGAAACATGCTAGATTACCGAGAAGACTTGTTGTCAGTCAATATCCACCAAAAAAAAAAAAAAAATCAATGACAACAATAATATTTTTCTATAAATCAGTCATAAAAGTGAATCTTGTGGGATGGTCGCAAGCATCAGGTCTGTAGAAATTCTGTTGCCCTCCGTCTGTGTCATGGGAGGCTGGGAATGCCGCACTTGTGCCATTGACACGTTTCAAGTTTGGTGTTCCTACGCAGCGCGTTGACGGAAGATTCGATTTTGGAAAAGAGTGTTAAGGACACATTCCCTAGCATTAACATCACTCTCTACGTTTCCGAGGCTGAGCGCCCTCGGAAGCCTTGGAATCAACTAAATTTCCGGCGAGAGTGAAGGGCATCATTACGGGGTCTGTCTAGGTCCAGTGACATTTCACGGCGTCGTAGGCTATTGTATCGTGATTTAGTGGAGTGAGTCGCGATAAACCGATTTTGTGGCTGGCTCGGTTTGTAGTCACACAGTTACGCTATTTCTGATCTCGCGCGCCAGCAACATTGAGTTTTCGCTTACCTGGCGATTGATTCGTAACGTGCTACCTCTCAATGACGTAGCCTTCAGATGGGGCTAGACGGACTTGTCCGATTGTCATCTGTGCGACCTTGGTTTAGAATAAACTGCTTCGCACGCCTTCTACCATACTCCTGGGACTGTCGGCGAGTTAACGGCTCGTATTGTTCAATATCGGCTTGTATCCATTGATCTCGAGCACGCCTGTGAAAATGTGTCTCCCCCGTTCTTCGGGGTGAAACGGGGCTAACATTGATTTTCTCTTTTAAGTCCTCTTGCGCAGTTTCCTGAGAACACTACACTGTTTTATGTTTTCCTAGTTAATATAAATAAGCATTGTTCCCGGCACTCTCTTTTGTTATAAGCCATGTGGAGATACATAACATCCCCAATTTGTTTTCCTCCCCTTTTTTAATCTCGGTGGGTCAGACTTTGCTTCTTTTTTTTTCACTTTTTAATTTTTTGTTCCTCACTCTATTAGTGTGTGTGCTGATTGATTCTATCGAACGGCAGGATACAATAGCCGCTCTCATTATTTTAAGGGGTGGACAGGTTCTACAAACATCTGTATATTTTTCGTTTTGTTTTGTTTCATTCTTTAGTTTTGTTTTCGGTTTCATTTCTTTCTACCCATTATTTTCATTATTATGTACATTTGTTTATATATTTTTGGTTAAAAATGAAAAATACCAGAAACATTATTATAAATCTTTGCATTAGTAGGTGTTTTGTAGATCCCTTATGAATTCTGGTACATGTAGGACTGAGAGATGATGGACAAGTTCTTTTGGTGATTGAGTATAATGTATTGAATAAATGGTTCGTGATTGTGATTAAGTAGGACTAGGATAGTTACTAATTACCAGCCTTTCCCCAATTCCCTTGTGACAATACTTTTTTAAATTTACAAGAATAAATATTCATTCTTACAGAGATTTAAACCAACACCCCTCCTCGAACTAATGGATGAGTGCATTTATCCCCCACTAAATACCCCTTTCTATGGGCCCAATAAATGCAAACAAGATACATGCGAACATTTAACGCAAATGAGTGTCTTAAAATTAATCCGTTAATATTTATTCTGTATCTCTTAGATAATGTCGAAATGTTTTAATATATTTTCCACGGTTTTAATTTATCGAATTAAAGGTAAAAGCTCATTCAATTTTCTGAACGGCTCGAAAGAGGCTTTTTTTAGTCACTCATTGTATTCCTTTTTTACTACAAGAAATCCCCATTTAGGGGAAAATTGCTAATGGTTCACCTTTTTTAGCATAAACTCAAATATTTCGTTTTTGGATCTAATGATGTCAAACGCGTAATAAAATCTAGTTTCAATGAAACGTTATTTTTTGTTTTGTTTTTTGTCAAATTTGTTCCATACATATATATGTATGTATGTATGTATGTATAAAGTCCATCTTTTCAAGGTAAAGGCACTGCAACTTCGCATGTGTGAAATTTGTAAATGTGAGTATAAATGAAAAAATAATTTCTATTTTGTATATAGCCTTCTATGACACATGCACCAAACCTTTCCTTTTCATATTGTTTTCTTTCAAGAATATGTTTCACAGCTTTAGGAAAATATTCAATAAAAACAAAAGGGCATCTAGCACGTAGTAGTTCGGAAGGAATTAACCTCCGATGAAAGGAAGGAGAATAAAACAGCTTTCATAGCACAACAGAGTTGAGAGATGGTAATAACTTGCTGCAAAGATCTAAAGGCAAGAGATAAAATAAAACGTTCAAACGTCGAAAATTATGTGAAAATAATTTAATTAATGAACAAATGTACAAAGAGAAATAAGAGAAAGTAAAAGAATAGGATATTATAAAACATAAATCAGGAATGGACGGAATTTTTAAGTAGTAAAAAAGGAGCACAGAAATGCTAAAAGCTATTACAGAAATTGATAGATACATTGATAGATAAATAGATAAACAGGCAGTCTTATGATCTGGAAGTCTGAGTTTGACGTATGAAAATGTAGATATATCGGTTGATAGAATAATTATATTTGACATGAAGAGAAAGTTCGATGACATGAATCTCTCGACGAAAAAAGCAAGAAAAACAAAGAATGTAAAGAAAACGAAATAAATAAATAAGTTATCTTGGGAGTAGGAAAATGGAGTTATAGTTATAATGCTAAAAATGGAAAATATTTGACCTTCAGTGCTAGCAGAGATATTAGCGTATTCTTACATATGTGCCAGTGATCGAAGATAGAATCCATGTAAGAAATGCTGATTTGAAGGCAGGTAGACCGACAGGTCATTCACAACTGTCGTAGCAAATCTTCCAACACATATTTCATTCCTTGTACCCCCATGACATGAAATTGTAAACAATCTGAATATGTAGAAAGTAAGTGATTCACAAATAGAAAAAAAGCATATATATATATATATTGAGATGGCATCTCTACTCAATGAAAATTGTATAACATATAGAATTAAAAAAAATGATTCCACGGCTGTATAATGTGTTTGGACAAGAATATAGGCAGATAGATGTACGTATTTATAGATAAACGAATTCTATTTCACTTGCATACAAATATAACCTAAGAGACGAATTGGAAAAGAAAAGAGGAAAAAAGAAATTCGTATAGATATGCCAGAGATTGAGGATGAGTTTAAACATTTGCTCAGGCGCTGCCCTTCAAACATTTTAATAGTAGAGCAAATAAAACAAAAAAAGAAAAATATGATTTCATAAGAAAAGGAAAATAACATTACACCCGACATATTGTCAGATCTCTAACATCAGCGTTAGAAAAATAAATGAAAGAAAAGCAAAAAACCACTAAGGGTGATCGACGGAAACACATCAGCAGGGGAAAACAATAAATTGGACAGATTATTTTTATGGATTTTCTGTCTTTGTAGGCAAAAATATTTCTTTTTTGTATTTTGTTGTTTTTCATTGATTTTTATTTACATTATAGAGAATTGTTAAAAGTAACTTATATATATATATATATATATATATATATATATATATATATATATATATATATATATATATATATATATATATATATATATATATTTACGTGTGTGTGCGTATGTATGTTCATGTATATATGCTTAAAGGGAGGTTAGTTATTCTTAAGTATTTCAATGAATTGTATTTTAAATTTCGATTTGAAATTAGGCCCTAGTAGTCATAGAATTTAGTATTATCATAAATGTCTATTTTATTAAAAAAAATTACAATCTTTACTTTATATAACTATTGTCACTTTTTTATTATTAGACTGTAAGGATTTAACATTTATGCGAATACTACTATTATCCTTATCATAAAATTACTATTTTTACTATATAACCATTATGATTGTTTATATTTTAGTTTTAGTCAATCAGCAACGTGTTTTGTTTTCATTATTCTTATTTGCATTTATGTTTTCATTTTTTCTTTTATATTTTATTTATTCAATTTTACTCTGTTTTATGTTTATTTTTATTGTTATGTATTATTTTATTAATATCTTAATTTTATCGCTGCTTATTTTAATAATATTATTAATTTTATTAATTTCGTTATTGATTTCTATACAACAAATAGAGTTGCCCATATATCTCGAAATGTATTTTTTATATCAATGTCCATTTTGAAATTAAAATTTATAATTATTATTTTCAATCTTATTTTCAATTTTAAATGTTAATCTGAGCCTAAATTAAAATCCAAAATTAAACTACAATTCATTGAAATACTTAGCAACAATAACTATCCTGTCTAACAATAAAATATAGCGAATTACCAGAAATATTAAACAAACTTACAAACCAAATTTATACCAGGAAATTCCAAATAGCCTGACATTCCGTGTTGTGCGTTCATCGTAGTGTTATATATATATTTTTAATATATTAAATTTCTGTTATATAAGATTGAGCACAGTGTTTCTTACACTATATTGTATATATTTACACACACACAAACACACACACACACACACACATATATATATATATATATATATATATATATATATATATATATATATATATATATAGAGAGAGAGAGAGAGAGAGAGAGAGAGAGAGGTGGTGTATATTGAAGTCAACGCCGAGAGGCGAGTGTGTTTCATACTAAACGCAATTTTTGTGGTTCTTACGATTGCGCTTAGCATGAAACATACACTCGACTCTGGGTGTTGACTTCAATGCTCACTTTTATATTTAAATACGGTCTATCCTTGATATTGTGTAAATTAGCCCATAAATATAGCATCCAATATATATATATATATATATATATATATATATATATATATATATATATATATATATATATATTTATGTATATATATATATATATATATATATATATATATATATATATATATATATATATATATATATATATATATATATGATAGAGCGTGTGTGAATATAAAAGTGAACAAAGAAGTCAACACATAGAGGCGACAGCCTGTTTCATGCTAGACCCAGTCGTCAAGACTGACGATTGCGTCTAGCATGAAACAGACTGTCGCCTCTAAGTGTTGACTTCTATGTTCACTTATATATATATATATGTGTGTGTGTGTGTGTGTGTGTGCGCGCGCGCGTCTGTGTGTGTTTGTGTGTATGTGTATGTGCATATATGTTTGTGTATATATATATATATATGTATATGTATATATGTATGTGTGTGTATATATATATATATATACATATATATATATATATCTATGAGCATACTTTAGAAATACATATATGATACGACTAGAAATCAATATATAATAGATGTAACTATATGTGAGATAATTGTCATGTATTGTGAGTGTGAAAGAGAGAATGGGAAAGACAGACGATCACACAGACTGCGCGCATATGTAAGCGTCATTATGTTTGTGTATCGGTGTCTGTTTTTGTTTAACTTGAATCAGTGTGCATAGTCAAAATATCCTGATTTTACCTCATTTATGTATTTTTTCCTATTTGAATTTGGATAAAAAGTCAATACCTTCAGATAGTGTTTTAGGCATATATTTAATTTATTAGAGCGGCGGAATACACAGAGAGCGAACAGTTGACAATCGGACTAAATGGTGCCTGCTTTGTGACTGACCTTCCAAAATAGGACTTAACTTAAAGTTGGAGACAGATTGTCGATGTAATACTTTCAAGTGCGCTTACGAAATTGCATTGTCCTGTCATTTAATAATTAACAGAAAAATTTCAATATCACAGACAGAAAATAAACGTATACAGTTACAAATAATAAAGTTGGATTGACTGAAAATATATGTTAAAAAGACATACCCAAGTATTGAATGGAAGAAGAAATAAATGTAAGAAGCGAATGCTTGAAAGACATAATATATTAATGAAGATAACGTGAGGAATGAGTGTAGGAAAACAAAAAGATTAAGCATTACTGCATGGAATTAAATGAAGAAATTATGGTTAAATAAATAAAATAAAATGTTCATATTAAATAAGAACGAATGTTTCAAATCAAATTATAGGTATATGAAAATAAGATTAAGAATAGGATCAAGCGAATCGCGAATGACGTGATGTCGAACTTAAAGAGAAGAGTAAAATGAAATCAAAGGATTTGAAAAATACATAAAAAAAAGAAAAAGAAATGCTAAGTAACAAAATTAAAGAAAGTAAATTAAAGAATGAAAAATAGAAAATATAAATTAAACAGAGTTGAAATAGATCTGAAAAAAGATACTTAGGAATGAAAGTTGGGTAAAACAATTCATAATACTCAATTCCAGAGCAAAAATGTAACATGCAAGGAAGAGCTGATCTAATAATGAAGAGCTAAATTGAAGCGCAAGCTAGGAAAAGAAAAAAATGAATACAGATAGACAGAGACAACCAGGAAGAAAAAAATGCATGATAGAGAAAGAAAATGAAAAAGAAAAGCATGACAGGAAATAATCATAATCGGAAAAGACAAGTTTCTACAAAATTGGAGAAACAAAGAGTGAGGGACAACAGACGGTAAGATATGATGTTGGAAAACAATGTCGAATGCATCTCAAAAGCATATATTTATGAACTTAATGGATTCCTGCTTCGTTTTCGATCGATCTCGGTGACTCATATAGAGATGACTAAATGGATGATGATTTTTGGCTAGTAGCTCTTCGATAACAATAGCGTATCTCTTCGTCATCTTTTCCTATTGTTGGTTCATAACTTAAAATATTTTGATAGCAGTTTCAAAATAACAGCCATTATCAGTTACTGACGCTTGTTAAGAATAAGTCTCGCCCAAAATATGTAAAGTAATTAACGCTCCATTAGACACAAATGGTAGATATCAGGCCCTGACATCTGGGTGATCAAAGTACAATGAATTAATTTCATTCAACTTTAGATAGATTCTGTCAGTCTCAATCTATGTGATTTATATGGCCTAACAGTTATGTCACGGACGTACGGATTCTTCGGTGTGTTACCAAGACTCCAAAAGCATGAACGGTATATATACTTATAAAAAATTTTCCAGGGGAAGGAACAACGCAAACGATAGGATTCAACATAATTTTTGGGTGCTGTGATCCTGAAGACGTGGGAGATTTTAACTCTCCATAATCCCATATCCTATTGAACTCTTGATAAAGCATACAATACCTGTCAGACCTTTTTCTTCTATCCACGCATACAAGGTCGATAACGTTTCCTTATGTATAATTTAAACACTTTGTTATATATGTGTGTTTCTGTGTGTGCGCCAGTGAGTATGCATGTGTCTAACTGTACGTACACGTATATTTGTATATATGTATACGTATTGTATATATTGTATAGGTGTATATAACTCTCTCTCTCTCTCTCTCTCTATATATATATATATATATATATATATATATAAACAAATGTAAACATTTATATAAATGTTTATACATGTCTGTAATATATATGAATACAATATATATATATACATATATACATATATATATACACATATATATATATATATATATATATATATATATATATATATATATCCATTGGTGTTTATATATATATATATATATATATATATATATATGTTTATATATATAAGAGCACCAACGGATATATATATATATATATATATATATATATATATATATATATATATATATATATATATATATATATATGTTTATATATATAAGAGCACCAACGGATATATATATATATATATATATATATATATATATATATATATATATATATATATATATATACCTGAATCGCAATACATTTATACGTTGCCATAAAGAACATGAAGCTCCTAACTACATTAACATTAATTCTAACCACCCCTCTGCTATCCTGAAGCAGATACCATTACTGTTTATTCTAGAAAGTTTTCTCCAATTTTCCTCAATTTATATAGAAAAAATGATTTTTGAGTTCATATATATATATATATATATATATATATATATATATATATATATATATATATATATATATATATATATATACATTTACCAGGAAATATATATATTTTAACTTCATAAAACATTATACTTTGTCAGATTACTGTATATTGATGCTCCAAGGAAATACAGCGAACTTGACAGTATGAATATTTACTTTATTTATGTTTATTTTAATTCATCGAATCTTTCTGTAGGAAGAAGGATCTATCTATCTATCTATCTATCTATCTATCTATCTATCTATCTATCTATCTATCTATCTATCTATCTATCCGCCTTTCTGTCTTTAGATTTTAGATAAATATCTTTAATTTTTTACACGGAGACATTTGGCACTATTTCCTGTTAATTATCTATGGTCATATCTATGGTATTATGAAAATAATTCAACATTTCGCCGCATTTCTTTTTCGGTGTTCTTCCTGGGTTATTCAGTTTTATAACTTTTTCATTACCTATGTATTGTTGACCAATATCGATTTCACCTCTTAATGTTAGACGACGTTAGATGCATATAAAAAATAAACAACAAATAAAATGCTTTTACGATGTCCAAATTTGAAAAAAGTGAGAAGTATAAAGAAAACTAAATCCGATTGGTCGGCTTTATAGGCTCATAAGTCGGCGCTACTCTCTCGCTCGATTTGTCTCTATTTCTCTCTCTGTGTCTCTATCTGCCTGTGTGTCTGAGAGGAATTGTCGGTATATTGTTAAAAGCTAGTTCCCCGGATTGCAAATCTCCTTTTATACTATATTACAAAGTTCATTTTCTTCCATAAGTCGTTCAATACACAATAACCTACCTACATACAGATGAATATTTGTAAGTAATCATGTGATTGCAATTCATAGAAGTATGTTTTACTCTATGTTATCTCAGTTATTTCGAAAACTATTCCATTACAAAATTACGACACACACAAAATATTTCAAGGAATTTTTCGGCATAACCATGACATTTTTCGGCAATAAAAAATAAAATAATCTTTGCTGATTTGATCAGATTATTTTTTTTTATTTAAAAAAAATCATTTCACCCTAATCAAGTCATGAATGCTAATAGTACACAGTGTTTTACAGTGAGTGAAAGAGAAAGAGAAGACTAAAAATGGGGAGGGTTGAGAAAAAGACAAAAATAGATAGTATTCAATAAGACTGAAGATTGGCGTTGCATTTCAATTTTTGAAGACTGTACTTATCAGGAAAGCTATGAGATGGAAAGGAATTACAAAGATTGGAAGTGCTAGGAAAGAAACTCTTGGAGTAGTAGTTGCGGTTACGTTTAGTTATTTTAGCAGAAACGTGTGGTCCTTGTTGCCAGTCGTGTAGCACACTGAAAATCATGTCGTCTGGGAACTTTGGAAAAAAAAGATCGACAGTGCAATTGATATGGAAATATTTGTAGACGAAAGGGAAGCAGCCACATCAGTGAGAATGTGAGTGAAATATAGCTGTCTGGTCAGGATTGTTTATATTACATACCCTACTTTGGATTTTGTGAAGAATCTCGAGATTATGCGAAATATAGGAGATTGGCAACATGTCTTTAGAAACTATTATATGAAATAAATACAGGCTTATTATTATCATATATCAGTATTTATATGAACCTCACCAAATCATATTATGAGAAAATAACGCATTTCTTTAATATAAGTGTGGTCATTTCTGTGAGTTGAGTGCGCATTCCTGTACATTGATATGTTTACACTCTTGATATATATATATATATATATATATATATATATATATATATATATATATATATATATATGTATATATATATATATATATATATATATAGTGTAATTAGACAGCAATCATTCATTTACACATGACGACAGACAGGATAATACGATGAAGATTTTTATTTAATTTTTGTGTTCGTTTATATTCCAATATGCTCAAGGTGCTTTTTAATGTCGTGTTATATTTATGGATTTAATTATTTAAATGTTCGATGTCATTTTTAGCTGCTGTCTAAGAACACAAATATCAAATTAAACGATCCAACAGCCAACAGAGAAAATAACATCACTTTCTACAAAAAAGAAATAAAATCAGCTAAAAGCATCGTCAGATATAAACTAAGGGAAGAATAAAAAATTAAGAAATTAATTTCAGAAAAGGGTCATGAAAAATAGATTTATAATAAATGACAGCAACAGACGTTAAACAGGAACGGATGTACATAAATATATATTATACAATATGATCTCCAATGAAAAAAATGAAGTTGTAATCTAACAAAATGATAGACTATTTATAGGCTCTGTGAGTTTCCTACATGGAATTTTTGTAGTTGATAAATATATAACGTCTTTAAGAAACCAATAAATAATGTAAACGTATAGCGTTAATTGGTAAATTAATATGCAACTGTTGACTAAATATTCTTCATATAAAATGTTAATAACAATAAATAATCAATGCAAAATGTAAAAATACTGACTAAATAACAATATATCGGCCACAAACACAGCCTGGAGATTCATGCAAAATATATTAAATACAAATTGCACTCAACATCAGAAAGATAAGCCATACATGGTGCAAAACAGTTCAACTCAAACCTAAGAAAAAGCCTTGTCAAATTCCAAGTATAACTGAATTGTAAGGTAAAAGGTAGACTGTGTTTACAATTTACCCTCAACTCGGATCTTTGATTTAATAAGACATTTCATCAACGAACCTGATACTTTTCAATTTCTCATGTAAACACAGAAAACAGGGTTCATATAAGGATCTGCATGTCCTTGTCATGCTTAAAATTTTCCATTTCACCATATGAGTTTTATGTTATCATCTTTCAATTATTATTATTATTATTATTATTATTATTATTATTATTATTATTATTATTATTTACCCTAATTAAAACCACCCCCAGCTGTAATCCAACATATTTCTTTGTCGGTAGAACGTAGGATTAGCAACATTCATCGGACAAAAATGTGTATGATAAATAGAGCGGTGTGTACAATAAAGTACAAAAGAATGGTAGTTAGAAGTGTACTGAAATCAAGTTTAGTATATATGACGATTGTGGTCCAAAGAAAAGAAATAGAAATAGGAAGATCCTTTCGTACACACACCCATTTAATCAATTAGTTAGTACTAAGTTAGGTCAAAAGTTACTCTAATTGATTGATAAATATTTTCTTAAAACTAACATTCTTTGTAAAATATTGGAGTGAAAATACATTAAAACTAAGTTATAGCTGCACCAATAATATTGGGAAGATCATAAATTTACGCAACAATAAAACTCTAGACCAATTTAGTAAACTGAATCATAATACAAGTTCCAAGGAAAATGTTGTTAATGATTCTGCCCAATATAATACCAGGAACCATGACGAATGTCTATTTCCAAAATTATGTGTAACTAATTTCTTGTTCATCTTTGTTCTCTTTCTACAGTAGAGAATCCGACGGCTGAAAAGTTCATTATTGGCAATCCAAAGAATTATTTCAAGATTAGGTGGTATCAACATATATTGGCCCTTACTTATAGAAAAATTCATCACTTTTTAGATATTTATGGAGTTTGAAAGAGGAGAGTAAATCTCATATAGTGAAATGGAAAATTTTAAATATAGCAAGGAAATGTAGATCCTTATTTCAACTCTGTTTTCTTTGTTTACACGAGAAAATGCAAATTATCAGGTTCTTTGATGAAATGCTTTATTAATCCAAAGATCCGATTTCACAGTAAATTGTAAACACACTTTACATTCTGCCTTCAGTTAAACAATTTTTGTTAGCTATTAGTTGAACTGTATCGCACACTCTATGGGTTATCTTTCCGTTGCTAAGATTAATTTGAATTTAATATAATCTTGTATCAATCTCCGGGGAGTGTTATTAACAACTTGTACGAATGCATTGATATTTGATTGGTATTTTGAAATATTGTATTGATTGGTTATTGTTAGTAACACATTATATAAAGAATCTTTAGTGAACAATTGTATATTATCTTACCAAGTCTATACGTTTAGATTGTTTACCGATTTCTTAAAGAAGCTACGTTTTTATCAAGTATATTTTTTATGTAGAAAACTCAGAAAACATATAACTTTCTACCATTTCGATAGATTACAACTTAATTATTTATTAAGAAATGACACTGTCTAAGGTACGATATGTATTCATATACATCTATTCTTGTTTAACGTCTTTTGCTGGCATTGATTTAAAATCTACGGTTCAAGACCCATTTATGAAAATAATTTCTTAATTTTTGCTTGTTAATGTAAATATTTACATAGATCATATTCGATTGGTTGATCTGAGTAAAGTCCACAAAACTTAGGACCCAAACACTTTTAATTTTTTTCTTTGTTTCGTAAAAAAGAGACTGTATTTTGTTTTTGAATCTGAATAAATAATTCCCTTGTCATTAAATTACGATGCCACTATGAGATTCGTTCATACGCATCGAAACTCAACTGCAGTGGTGTAGGGATTTTGAAATGTTTTTCGATCAACATCCTTCAATAAAGTATATATATATATATATATATATATATATATATATATATATATATATATATATATATATATATATATATATATATACAGAGAGAAAGAGTGAGAGAGAGAGAAGAAGAGAGCCAGAGAAAGAAAGAGGGAGAGAGAAATAGACAGATAGAAAGTAGGACAGACAGACAGAGCAATTGTAAAATTTTAACTATCGAGGACGACTGAAAATTGCTAAAATATGTGAAAACTTTCCAAATTTTCTCAACAAATAATATATATATATATATATAACCGAATGTAATGAAAACCAAAATCATATATAAAATCTAACGCTCATAGCATTAAATAAAAGTAAGTCTCAATACCGACAGTAGAGCAATAATTATTTATAATACATTTTCATATAGACAAAAAAAATTTACTCACTACAAAGACGCAAATTCGTTTCGGTGCATTTAGTGGCACCTCGACTGGTAAGAACCAAAAAGGTTATGAACAATTCTGTTGGTAAGCTAGCAGTACATTGAACGTCATTTCCTTTTTTCTATTGTTTGTAAATTAAATTTTAAGAGGGGACGTATAAGGATAAAGAAAATATAGGAAAGGAAAGGGGTGTCAGAATTAATCAGTAATGCTTGTTGATAGCAGTTTGGTTAAGGATTGTTGAGGTGTTAATATGATGGCTCGATCAAAAAAAATTAAATCGACGGCAACGGTCAAGGTGTTACGCACAGCATTTCCAAGCATCCTAAAATGAATGGTGGAAAGCTAGGAAGAGGAGAGATTAAGACGATGAAAGTGGAAGGACCGATAAGTTTAAACGATGGTTATAGTTGTATTTGGAAAATGTTTTGGTAATTATAAAACGAAGCCAGTGTTGAATTGCGTATATTTAGGCTGGAATTATTGCTACTCGTTTTGTAATCAATGAATGATTTTGTAAATTAATACATTAAGAAGTGGAGATGTTGTTCTTGGTTTGTTGAATACATAAGCTATTTGTTTTTTATTTAACACTGAGTTTTAGTTCAGAAATTAAGACATATCTAGAAAGGTATATAAAAGTATGGGGTATTAATATAACATTTACAAGCAAATTTTGACCTATTGTCGGAGTGTATAACTTGAAGTATATGTATGGATGTAAATCAATTGATCTTATACTATTACTAGTATTGTATCTGTGCAAAAATCATTTTAAGACGCATAAGCTAGTTTAACAAGATTGTAATGTCAGGATTAATTTCTTAGATGTAACCTTAAATATAGCCCTTAGAAATTCCCACCCTATTTTGAAAAATAATGCTAATACTATTTATATAAATCCTAATTTCAATCACCCAGCTTTGGTTATTAAGCATATCCCATCATAGGTTGAACGTTGTATCAATCAGCACTATTATACCAGAGAAATATTAAATAAACACAAAATGTTTATGCCAAAATCCTCACCGACAGCGGCCACAGATCTTCCGAAATTAAATATAGGGAAAATTATAGTTACCCTAGAAAGAACAACAAAGTAATCCGTACTAAATTGGGACATACATTTTTAAATCTAATTAACAAACACTTTCCTACAAATAGTAAATTACTCAAATACACTAAACATTATTTATATCTGTTCTAGAAATCTAGATAAAATTAGTAAATCACACAAAAATAGAAAACTGAAACTTTATAACGAGAATAAACGCAACCCAATCACAAATTCTAATATACCCCCTGTAACCGAGCAAAATCCCCGATCTATGTCCATTATCAAACAGGTACCTAACGAAACCAATTGTATATATGTGCTATATCTCATCTAATGAGAACCACAACTATATTAATTTGTATGTGGATTCCACTAGGAGACTTTTAATGATGGATATTACAATCACATACCCTCTTGTACACAATATGGTGTTATTTTCTAAATACTCTTGGAAATTGAAGGAGGAAAGCAAAGCAACTAAGGTTTAATGGTAAAAACTTAAACAACCAAAACTTGCAAATATTTGAAGGAATCTTGTTTTTTATGTTTGCAGGAAAATATGTATTATTAAATTTTTGAACAACAGCCAATTATTAAATCAAATATTTTAAATCAAGGTTTTTTTGTAGGCATGTTAAAGATCTAACATTACAGTCTTAATAATTTTCTAATCCATAACCCTAACCGTTTAAAATTATAACTCACCTCGTTTTGTTATAATTTCTACACTTTTATATACGTTTCTACTAATCTGTTTTAGATTATGATTCTTAAAATGTTTTTTGCACATAAACAATACTAGTAATAATATCAAATAAATTGATTTACATCCATACTTATTCTACAAGTTATACAGTCCGACAATAGGTCAAAATTCACTTATAAAAGGTATATTAATATCCAACACTTTTATATACATTTCTACGTATGTTTAAATTCTGAACTAAATCTCATTGTTAAAAGAAACAAATAACTTACGTATTCAACATACCAAGAAAAAAATCTCCACCTCTTAATTTATTAATTTACAAAATACATTCCTTGATTACAAAACGAGTAGCAATAATCTCAGCCTGAATACCCGCAATTCAGCTCTGGTTTTGTTATAAAATTAAAACAACGTTTCCAATTACTACTATAATCATCTTTTGAAATCCCTTCTTCCGCTTTCATCGTCTTACTCTCTCCTATTCCCACATTTCCTCTCCCACCCTTTACTTAGGACACTTGGAAATGCTGTAAAAAATTTTCGGGTCAAGCCACCATTATAACACCTAAAAGTCCTTCACGAATCCTATTAACAAGCACTATTGATTAATTCTGTCACCCTTTCGCCTTTCCTATCTTTTCTTTATCCTTATACGACCCTTTTAAGATATACTTTTTTCCAAACAAATAGAAATACGGAAGTAACGTTCCCTGTGCGGTCTACTTGCAAACAGAATTGTTCATAACCATTTTCGTCCTAAACAGTCGAGGTGCAAATAAATGCACCGAAACAAAGTTGCATCATTGTAGTGAATAAATTGGTTGCATCTTTGTAGTGAATAAATTGGTTTTGTCTATATGAAAAAAAATTATATATATATATATATATATATATATATATATATATATATATATATATATGCACTGACATTATCAACTAAATCCCGTATAAACTAAACGAATATTGAAAAAAACACATTGTAGAAACATGAAAGCAGATTGAGAATTCAATTCCACGAGTAGCCTTCTTAACCTTTGAAAAAAACACATAACTGAAAAATAAATAAAAAAATTACTAGAATTTACTTTTTTCATCTATAGCAATTTCTGATTAAGTTTATTTAATGTGAAACATTAAATTTATAAACTAATATATATATATGTGTGTGTGTGTGTGTGTGTGTGTGCGTGTGAGTAGTGTGTGACAATTTATATCTTAGAATTATATCTTGAAATAAAGTTGTCTAATACTTGTTTACTCAGTATTAGCTGCATTCATGTTTCATGTTCTCTTTGTGAAGCGATGACTCTAATGAGATGAATGTGCCTTTGCTATTAAATACGGTGAACTAGTTTTCAGAAATAATTTTAATTAAATTACTCAGCTGTTTTTGGCTAACTTGTATGTTAGCAAATCTTTCTGGCTTGAAGGCATTTTGCATTGGGGGAAATAAACAAATATCACAATAGAATATTTCTAGTATATATTGTGGATGCTCCAATCATTAATGGATATCTTAGAGAGGAGATCGTGAAATTCTAACGTATTCCCTAGTCCTTGGTTAGAATATGTCGTTCTGTATTCTATTAATATGCCTTTCTTCTCTTATTATTCTCTAATTAATCTCCTATTTGAGTCCAAATTTGGAAATCAGACCCTATTTGAATTTGTTCCTTGTGCTTTGGCACTGGATATTTCTCACCCCATCAGGCATATGTAGTCCTTTTTATCTACCTATTCCACCCAAGTAATATGGATTTTCTTCCTAGTATTTTCAACATTTTCATTGTTTAATATTTCATTAGCATTACACGCAGAACGTAATGATAATCCACGTTTTATCATGAATTCGTATAAATTATCTCTTGCTCAGATCAAATGATCTTTATGTGTTCTGTGTGCTTCCAAGTATGTTTTCAGCAATTATAGGTTTTCTCTTTTGAGCTGAATAAAAAAAAATTGGACGGTGTATTGTTTTATAGAAAATGTTTGCATATAAGAACATTCCCAAGAAAAAAATATACATTATAAAATATAGTTCTAATGTATGCTGTATATAAATAAATAAAATAAATAAAAGATATATATATATTAATAATAATAATAATGATGATAATAATACATAATATTATTAAGGAATAACTAACTAACTAAATAAATATGTATAATACAATCATTCATGTCAAACCGGGAATTGAAGGTCGTTCTCAATGGATTAATCTCCAGCTCCTATCCAACTAACACAGGTGTTCCTCAAGGCTCCATCCTAGGCCCTACTCTGTTCCTCATATTTATAAACGAGCTTCCTGACGCCATAGACTACCAAATCGGCATCTATGCTGACGACACCACAATTTACTCCTGCCTCAAACACAAACCTAGTGATGCTGACAAAGTTAACCTGGCAGTTCAAATAGAAAAGGACCTCAAATCGGTTGTGAAATGGGGCGAGAAATGGATGGTTAACTTTAACTCCTCTAAAACAAAACTGCTCTCTATTAACCACCACAAGGATCCATTCCTGCATCCTATTAGAATGTCTGAAGACCAATTTAAACATCCTACGAGGCTGGCATCCCGCTCCCACCCCTTCACCGTTGAAACTGTTAGATGTAGACGTCTCTTCTACTCCAATAGCTTCATGTCTCGCACATCTCGCCCGTGGAACTCCCTTCCATATTCCTGTTTCCCTGACAAATACAATCTCCAACTATTTAAGTGTAACGTCAATCGACATCTCCAGTTGCCTTGATCTATCCACTTCCCTTCTTTACATCCTTTCACCTTTCATTCCTATCTGCTCTCGCTCCAAATCTTCTGCAACCCCCTTGCCTTGATCGATCCACTGTCTTTCTCTTTCTCCACATCCTCTCCTTTACCACTCCTATCTGCTCTTCCTCCATCCCTTCTGTAACCCCATGCGTGATAGTGGCCTCCAGCCTTGCTTGGGGTGATACGCTTAAAAAAATAGTAGGGCCAAAACTTAACACAACAGAAGGAAAAATACGGATAATAAATGCAGTTTAACCGTTACTTGAGTTACTTGCAAAAGGTTCCATCAAACCTGAGAATGCCGGACTAAAATAATTCGTCATATATATATATATATATATATATATATATATATATATATATATATATATATATATATATATATATATATGATTGTTTGCTAAACTTTGATTTTCAGTTTGGTAGATCATTCAGCATGAGTTGTTCTTGTATCAATGTATCGTACATTGATGATGATTTTCTCATTTAGTCGCCTACAGTCCCTATAGACATGCCTAAATATACTAAATATTTTAAAGATGATCTACTTAATACGACTGTACAACATTTTATTTTGTTTTATTGGGTGTGACACCCAAACATTTTAAAATTAGGAAACGTTCATGAAGAGAGTTATTTTTGTTAAATTTTCTGCAATAGCAAACTGATTCGAACTTGTTTCGGCATTGCAAAATATCATGTCTACTCGCTGAACAAAATCCCTTTATGAATGCTTTTAGTGTGTACACGCGCGCATGCGGGAATAACCTTCTAACAGCTTTTTCTCGTTTTCACACGAAATGTGTTTTTACTCATCCCGGATTAAATATTAAGACAATTAAATCCCCAAACATAGAAACTTCAATTCAAATAGTATAAAACATCGAGGTACATTTTCAACATTAAAAACAAATATGACATTAAAATTGAGACGTAAATAATAAAAAAAGTCAAGAAAATCATTAAAAACTACGGAAAGACAAAAGCTGATCAAATCTCCTTATATCGGGAACACTAAGAAAAATTATTTCCATGAGATACAAAATCAATATTAAAAAAGAACATATTTTACTAATTTAGCATCAACTTAAATAATAATTCTCACTTAATCAGTTATGATATCTAAAATTTATTCGTCAGGAGTTTCGTTGAGAGGCTTTTAAATTCTTTATTCGGTTTCTTTTAAGCTAGATTAAAATGGTGTTTACTTTTAGAACTGTTTTCTATTTCCATTTACATTCTTAACCCGGTATTTTCAACTTCTTTAAGTTTCGTTCTGGTAGCAATACAAATAGCCTAAAATATAGTTTTATCGATATGTTTTTCCAATTTTAGCGGATGCCAAGAATTCTATTTTTTAGAGGGTATTTTTCTTCATAAGTCAATATTTATTCCACATTTTAACCCTCTCTTAAAGAAGGAAAATCACCAGTTAGTTACTATTAGATTATTTTCAAAACTTCAAGCTAAAGTTGAAATAGAAAAATATTATTACAAGTAAAAACTATTACTTAACCTATGACATCTTATTTCAGATTCTATCTATCTATCTATCTATCTATCTATCTATCTATCGCAGTCTGTTTATAAATATCTCACTCTGATGATATTTCTGTCTGTTTGTCTGTCTGTCTGTCTCTCTATCTCTGTCTCTCTCTGTCTCTCTCTCTTTCTCTCTCTCTCTCTCTCTATATATATATATATATATATATATAAATAAAAAGAAAGAACAGTAAGATATAAAATACTGTGTTTATAGATATTTTTATTTTTACGCAAATGTGCTCAATGTAAATTTACAGAGCATTAATATTATAAATTAATTGATTTAAAATATGGGTTTTTCGCTACACAGTGATAACCATGTTTCAGAAATGGAAGCTAAAGCCTTCGAATTTAATTTTGTTATTAAACCAAAGACATTAGTTCCATTTCCTCGTCAAGCAAATTTTGAAGTAACGTATTTTTTAAATTTACGGTTATTAAAGGCACGGCAAAGATTCATAATTGAGGGTCTCCAAGGATACCGAGAAATCCATTCATCTAGACAAGGGGTGGTAGGGGGTCCAATTTTTTAATTTTCGTTGTATCAGTTAATAGTTACATTCGAAAGCGGAGTTATGTTTAGGGATGGATAGAACCACTCGACAGCAATTTGCCCACATTCATTTATGGACACAAAAAAGTATTTTATTTGTGTAATTCGTATCATATTTTATATGTAAAATTAAAATTAATATCTTTGTTTTATATAGCTTTCTTTCAATATATTAAAAACAGTAATATATTTTTACTAAATAAATACGGCTGTAGATGGTTTCGTATTTAATGGATGTGGCAGGAGTTTAATGTTTATATTTTTAGACAATGGCTTAAAAAGGATTAGCTCTCTGCTGTCAACAGAAAATAAAAACATGATAAACATTCTACCGCAAAATAAGGCATTTTATATAAAATGTGA
>OZ038478.1:109256446-109358946 GCA_964036315.1 Acanthosepion esculentum
TTAAGACATAAAGAAAAGAAGATAAATAAATGGCGAGATAGCGAAAGAAGACTGGCGGAGGAGAGGTGTCGCAAGAGACCATGAGAACGAATTAATGAAAAACCGAGAAAAACTTAATGAATACGACATAGAAGAAGTTTCATATGATATAAAGGAGCAGCAGACGTTAAAAGACAATGATGTTTTACGAACTAATATATCACAACAATTAATAACAAGTTTTATCCTTTTGAATCCCACTTCTATTCTATTTTGCCGCATATATTTAATGATGGTAGATATCAAATAGGAACATAAAAGGACCCCCTCACTACAGGAGTTCAAGCTGAAAGCGGCATAATTATTTCAAAATAACTGGCATATCTGGGATACTTGAAGCTACAAAACATAAAAGTTATGAGTGTTTCTAGTAAATGGAGCCGTTCCGAAAATCTTATACATAATATTAGATGAAAAAGACATTCGAAAGTGGTTAGTTCTCTAAATTTTCTCAATGTTGGGATCAGCGTGCGTTTTTTTTTTTTTTGGAACCTGTTGGCGAATAGAGGAGAATTCCTTTCACACACTTCAGAAACGATAACGAGCCCATGAAATATGTTTATAGCTAATCGACTAGCATGTGAGAATAGAGTCGAAACGTGGTGCATTCTGATCCCAGGCGATAATACCCCGGAAAAAAGACGAAACATTTTTTCTGATATCGGGGATAACAAAAATAAATAAGCACGCAAACATGGATTAGATAAGAAGACGAAAGATTGAAAAAGGTCTATAAAACGATATGTAACTGGAAAGAATGGAGACGATGACAGATGAATAATTTTAATGTTTAATTTTCAATCTGTGCTATTTAATGCTTAATCCTAATATTTAGACCACAACTTTGTGCCTTCAACTAAGGATTAAAATATTGCTGCTCATTCTGCTTAAAAATTTTTTTTTTTTGGTAATTTCACTATACATATGTAGTGTTGGTAATATATATATATATATATATATATATATATATATATATATATATATATATATACAAACACGTATTGCTGGTAGTTTTTATACTTTCATAGTGTTTTGTTTTTGTTTGGATCTTCGCTATTTCAGCATAGCTGGTGAGGCTGGACGAGGGAACAGCACCAATTAAGAGTTAGTTTCATGCTTCTCAAAACCTCCAGTTTAATGGCTTTGTTGCCGGATATAGTTTATCCCACAACAAAGTCGATTATACACAGGATTATAATGAAACAAAATGTCTATCCATTTACACAATCTCCTTAGTTCGGTTACTCGTTGTTTCCTGTGTATTCAATAAGTCCTGTGCCCAATTATTCAATTGCTATTTCCTCATTATGTTCCCTACAAATTTCAATTTCTTCCTTTTGACTTCAAGTGTAAGTGTCCCTTTTTCATTTTCTGGATAGCTAGGATATTATCATAATCGTTCTGCAGAAAACCATTTCTTTTTCCTGAAGCCTCCCCGTTATCAGCGGTAAGATTTTACTGCAACTCTTTACCAATGTTACATAGCAATTCAACACTCTATTCCTTGTTTCTAACAGGATGTTCCTGTTACTTAATTCTTTACTCAATATTTGTAACGGATCTGTTGGTATTTTATTGCGCCTTTGAATGTTTCGTTTCAAATAATAAATACATAAATTTAAGAATGTACTACTAAAGTGAATTCGTATTGAGAGATATAGAAATGAGTTGGAAAATTATGCCATTGTAAAGATTTCGAACATTGTGAAAGTCTGATTAATTCAATCAAATCTCATTGTCCCATAGGATTTATTCGCGGGGAGTATAATATTCCAAATGAATCCTGTCTAAGTGATTAAACCCTGCCAAAAAGGGGTCACGTACAAATTAAATACATACTTATTCACAAATGATGCACTAATATTTACCTATCCACAAAAAAATTAGATGATTATAGAATAATATAAAACGACCAATGTTTATCTATACCAGAAACATTTTAACGTGAATTGACACAAATATAACCGATCAATATTTAATCTCCAAAGGACCGGACATCTGGGAACATCAGACATAAAGACCATATATTTACGATTTTATGTTAGAAATTATCCGCACTTTTGCTATGACATATATTTAGGTTTGTCAAACTGCCTTCTGGGCATAACTGTTTAGAATTTGTAATATTGTGGTCATGCGATCGATGTTTGAGATTGATCGCTCCGGTTTTCTTGCTGCTCTTACTGTGTAAACATGGTCTCTCCTTTAGTAGTGTACAAAACGTAGGAACAAAGAGAAGCAATCTTATTTCTCTAGTCGGAAGATGTGACAGATGCTGAAAATCATCGGAAGGTTTTAACACGTACGGAGACAGTGCATTCTCGTGTAGAAATTTGTATATATTTAGAAGTGACAGAAGAAGCGTGACGCACTAAGAAAATATAGGATAAGACGACAAGATATGTTATGGTAAATGAGCGGATAATTTTTTTACTTACCCTCGTATCTATCCCTAAACCAAATAAACACGTACAGGCTCAAATATACATCAATATTTAGCCCTTCTCGAACAACCTAAATGCTCAGAGGCACAACTATAGTTAACCAATATGCATCCATCTCACTCCGAACTAAGTGAATGTAAAAGGCATCACAAATCTAAAACTAATGTATGTAGCTATCCGCCAAACAAGTGCCTATACATTCAAAACAATTATTAAAAATATATTTTCGATATTAAATAAGTCAACAAATCAAGCAAGTATTTTCTTTGTCTCATATAAATTGAAGGTTTAAATGAAGATTTAAGCGTCATTTCTAAATGAATATGCATCAAACATCTTAATACGAGGCTTTTATCTAATTCATCAGCAACATTATTTTATCATTTAGATTAATTATCAACTTAGTCAAAATATTCACCTTTTCTTATCTTCAATTGTGGAACACAGTTTTATACAGCTAAACATTCCTAACAGAACTAATGCCATCAATTATCGACTGATATATTCTTAAGAACATAAGACAGCTCGATGGCACTGTGCTAATGCCTGTTTAAGCAAAATTCTGAAAGTAATTTAAGAAAAGTTATTAATTTAAATAGAGAATGAATATCCCTTATTAACTGTAGGTAGACTGAACAAGTATATATCATCGAACGAGTAAAACTAATGTGTGAGCTATTCGACCATCAATGTCAAGAAGGTATAGAAATTTAAATATCTAAGTATGAGAGGAAGGAAAATATAGCAGGGGAATCCGGTTTCGCTTCGGAACGAGGAATGCTGGCTTTCAGAAACAAACAATGCATAAAAATAAGGAATATATAGCTAAAACACAAAGCAAACTTTCCGTAATTGAGATGCAATATGTAATCTCCTATATGATAATGAATGCTGGGCAATTTCCTCAGAGATGAAGATAAGACTGGCATAGACAGAGTGGTGGTTTTAATAACGTAAGCAAAGAATATAACGAACTAAATGTGCGAGTAATGAGGAAGTCTTTATTAAATCAGGATGTACAGGGATACTTGCGAAAAGAGACTGCTGAAATTTCTCTGACAACGTGGTAACACGACCTAGAGAATTTAACAGTAACATTATATTCTGCACTCAAAAGAAAGCGTTTGAAACATCAATTAACCTACGTAACTAACAAGAAAGGACGCCAGAATAAAGATTAACGAAACTACCTCATATCAAAACTTACTTGCCCGCCGCCAAAAGCGAGAATGAAAAGCTTTGCAAATATAAACAAGACAATTCGCAAACATTGGAAAAAAATCCAATGTTTGCGAATCGTCTTGTTTATACCTGCATTATTCGTTTCTTTGCCAACAATATTATTTTAATTTTCCTGATAAATTTTAGATGTCGCACATACTATCCGTTCTTCGATTTACATGAAAGTACTATCTAATGCCTGTCTCTGAAGTATTTTAGTGAAGGTACGCCGTCAAAATTCAGCTTACCAATTTTCTTACACACATCGACGTGTTTTAGTCAATGAGCACTTTAACCCGTTTTTGTGAAAAGTTTTACAATTTTTATCTATTCAATAAGAAAGTGAAAATTTATAAAACGTCAATAATACTATTACTATTCTCAAATGTTGCTCATACACATACACACACATGTCAATATTTAAAAGGGTTTACGTATAAATGATTATGTGCATGCATGCATGTATATATGCAAGTATGTGTGTGTCAGCTATGTATCACTTACTTTCCTTGAAATAATAAGATGTATTATTTCTCATAAAGCTTTTAAAAGGTTTAATGACAAACAAGAGCCTGAGTAAAAGGTTTTTAATTTCACTAAGACTGGAAAAGCGTATATATATATATATATATATATATATATATATATATATATATATATATATATATATATATATATATATTATGCATGTATGTCTATATGTTTGTATGCCTCCACTTTTCTCGAAGTTTCTGTGCAAGTTTACTTCATATGTGTCTCTAGTTACGATGCCTATTCTGATACGTAGACTCGGCATGCAAACATATTCAGAACGCCTAAACGTGCATTTATTTTGTCTGTCGCAACATCCGCATATTTGAAAAATACCGGCGCAAATAGTAATTAATCCAAGTAGAATTTGATATACGCCTGAGTTTGTCTGCATCAAGTTTTCTTGACGAAACATGAATAAAAGCTCACTGCCTTGTGTATCCTGTTGATCATATTTTTGTTAATTGAAGATTAAAAAATTTGAAAGTGAGAGATAATTTCAGCGGACCAATGACTCCAAAGTATTTCTTAATTTTTCAGGTTTAACGAATACTTCTTTTACATCAATTGTCAGTATGAAAATAACAAAATAGGAAAAATAGAAATTCATCAGATTTATTCAGAGGTTACAGTGCAGCAATCCTGAGATAAACTAGAAATCCCACAACGAAGTAATTGCAAAAATAATTGTATAGAAATTATTTTAACTGAATATAGAAAATGCGACATTGAAATACGAAGGCGAATTTTGAGTGCAAAAGATGGCTTCCAAAAGAAAAGCAAAATTTTAATAATCAGAGATATTTGATTAAGAACAAAGAAAATATTGCTGAATTGTGATGAAATACCAGTCTTCCTATACTGCAATGAATGCTGGACAATCTCATTACAGATGAAGTATTGATATGAGGTAATAGAAATGTGTTTCTTCCGAAGTATTCTGAGAATACCAAGACTGAACACGAACATTGACTGAACATGTGAGCAATGAAAATGTTTAGTGAAAATGTGTACAAAAAGAAGACTTAGACATAACATCAGAAAGTAAGACTTAACATTTCTGGGGTATATAATGAGGAAAATTAGCTTAGAAAATTTGAGATTCACAGGACATATTGAAGGCAAGAGGCACAGAAAGAATCGTATGGTCTAATTAACGAGAGATTAGAAGAGACATATAATAGTCAAACTTAATTAAGAGCTAAAAAACATTAATTTGTGGAGCGCCATAATCGCTTACGTTCTGAATGGACACGGCGCAATGGAGATGATGCTTATACAAAGAGAAAAATAGACATGTTTTTCTTCTTCTTACCGTGTCAGGACGTTGATATTCGTGGGTTTATATATTTCCCTCTCTTTTGTTACTCTTAATAAATGTTATCTTTCTTTTATATTTTTTTAACTCATGGGAAAAGCAAATATTTTCATCAACAAGTGTAAATTCAGATTGTTTATTCATAAAAGCGATTAAGAAAAATACAATAATAACAACAAAATCTTATTATTCATTAATGTCTCATTTTCTGTAACGTGTTTCATTTACAAATGTATTTTTTAAAATATGAAAATAGGCATGGCATTTATTACTGAATAGTGTTGGCTTAAATTTATACTCAACTTACATCCCTTCACCAAGCCCAGAGTGAGTTTCTATGATTATAGTGTTCACTCTAAAAATAATTCAGTAAGTTATAAGTAGTATGCATAAAGTTAAGACATTTTATATACTTGCATAAGAATAAAACCTTTAGAGTAAATGAGGTTGTTCATAAAAACTAAAACAGTGTCGGAAGAAACCGAGGTGATAAGACTAAACAGGAAGGGAATAAATTTACAAACTAACGCAGACTAGCTAGCGAATGGATGTCACTCTGAATTGTAATTATTTACGGCACATTGTCGAATAAAACTAAAATATATTTTTCAAAACACAACCACTAGTTTTGCCACTGATTAATGAATCTCTGTAAAATATTCTGCATATCATTAATGAGCACCCAGTCTCGATATAACTGCTAGCAATTGTCTTCTTGTTAGACCAATTACGGCAGAATAGTGAGTTAAACCAAAACTGGATGACCCATACTTTCGGCCTTGTGCCACATCTAATCCAAGCTTAGAAAATGACGACCTAAACTGATAAAGTAATAAAAGTAATCTTATCTATAGAAAGAATAATTGCTTCGAGACTACCCGAAGAAGCGGAATATTCCTACCAACATTGGCAAATAGCTAATGAGATATATTAATAAAAGAAAAATTTAAAAAAACAGAAGTTAATTATATAATCTTATTTATTAATCTGACATTCTTTCTTACAACTATGAAAATTACTCTCCTTTTGAAAGAAAGAACATTGTCCTTGCCCTAGAGCTGCACCTTTCAGATTTCAGCAGAAACGTATTTAGATTTTGTTGAGAGATTGATGTGGTGTAAAAGAAATTTATATATTCGTAAATGTTTGACAGGAATAGAAAAAAAATCAAGAAAAGTGGTAGGGTCTAATGGCAGGTGGGCGTATAAGATATGATAAAAAAACGACATTAGCGAGAAAATGTACGGTAAAGGGTTTAAGTAGTATTAAATCCCGTCAGTCCATTTCAGCTTGTCAGCAAATGACTTTCTATTTCGAAACAGACTGGAGATAAATACTTTAAGATCAACTGCATTACAATAGAATTACACATGTCAGGTTGGAATTATTCATTCCTATCTTTATTACGTTCATCTTTTCTATTTCCAGACTTCTTTTTTTGACAATGTTTTATTTACTTTTTCTCTTTTTTATCCAATTTGAATCTTCAGAAAAGCAAATAAAATATTTCTAACATTCCTTCCTATTTTATACGTTTTATACTATTATATTCGTATATATTTTCAAATATTTTTGAAGGAAGACAGTGTGTTATATGTATGTCCAGAGGACGCACTTTCATTTAGTTTCTTCTGAACTCTTAAACGATCGCTTATTGTACTTTGTACATTCAATATTCTAAATACCCAATAGACTGCGTTAGAGCCTGCAATATATTTTTGCATATACAATTGTTTAATTGCTCGTCATGGCAAGTTTATATTGGTTTGTTTCAACACTGTCTTTTGAAGCTCTATTCATGAGTGAAACACGACATTTTATTTAATATTCTTATATTCGAATTTGACTTTATTCAAATGGTATTTATATAAGATTACAGTAAGAAAAATGAAGCGTTTATTAGCCACCTAATCTATTAAATATCGCTAGTTCGTGTGTCAGAGCATAACTTAAATTTTAACATTATAACATACTCTTCTAATGAGGGAAAATATTAGCTTGATGCGAGATATATATGATACTGTGATATATTTTGCCCAATATTTGGGAGATTGTAGAAGCATCTTTAACAATTTCACAATTTATTATTTTTTTAGTTAGTCACGCGTGTCTCGTTCATTACAAACCATAGGCAATATTTGAAAGCCTATGATTTAATTTATATTTGAAGGTTTTGGTTATGAAATCCCGCCACAATTTATCCAGTTGTTTTATCTTCTTTATCGACAAACTAATCGATGGCAATAAAACCTGGATTCCTGGGAGTAACCCGTTACCAAATTTTTGTAGATTTATTTATATCAGCTAAACTGTATCTCAATTGCGTCTCTTTGTTTTCTTAGACTTATTGCGAATTATTTATTACATATTTTGTTGGAATTGATCACAATACATTGCACATAATCTGTTTTTATTGAAGAATCATAGAAAAGCAATTGATCAAGAGAGAAAACCGAGGTGTTTGCTGCAAGACAACGCTTATCCTCAACTTACAAATGGACGATAATGGAGAATGAGAATGTATTCTACATTAGATGCATTTTGCATTTAGTTTATGTATCATCATAGGTTTCACTTAACAACAATTTTAATATATCGCAATTTTTTTTAAGAAAGCAAGGGATCAAAATTAGAATCGTTTTATTAAGAATTACATTAGAATTACATTAAGCAGAATTAGAACTTTAGTGATGAAGAAGACAGAGTGATTCTTGGATGACTGAAAGTGAACTGATATGAATATATATTTTATTGCTAAAATAGTGAAAATGTAGTATCAATACCAATAGTATATCCAAGATATTTACTTTTTGAAAAGTGGAGACAGAATGGAAAGACGAAAACATGTATTTTACTTCAAATTCTGGTAGAAACCGAACACACATTAGGTATAAAATTGTCACGATTGAAACTCTTTTCGGAAACCCTTAAGTGTAGATAATTGTAACTTTAATATTCCTTCTATTCCAAACACGAAATGTACAAAGATAATACAAATCGCAAACGAATGGTCAGCAAGATAAGTTTGAAGTACAATCTATATATAATGATATCTTTGAGTGCTTAAGTGTCTGACTAGAACAGTTTAAACGTGTAAATATTTATTAAAGAGAAAAGACAAAGTTGGAAATATGTTTCCAAACAAATCGATATCAGATTACATTAGGCAATATGGAAAATAAAAATTATTTCGTTAAAATAACCTCTGCGGATTTCTAGCCTAAAAACGAATTTGTAATTTAATCTATACATTTTCATTGACATTCCGATGACACGTAGTGTCCGAAGTGTTTGGAGAATGTTATAATTTCTCTTTTGGTCACAATGGTGATAATATTTTGCTATTTTTTATTGTTGCTATTATTAGTAACTAGAGTAGCAGTTATAACCATTATATGTAATCGTCGCTAGCAACAGAGTATATCTGTAGTGATGGAGGTTTCATTTATTTATTTATTTATTCATACCATAATCCAAGAAGGGAACAAAAGAATAATATGGTAGATAACTGGACCCCAATCCTTTCTCGATGAATTTCCTTTCGTTTAAATACCTTATTACCTTTATTTATTTCTATTAAATATTTGATTATATAGCTTTTGTAATCAGTAAGTAAAAAACAAATTGTGGAACGTAGTTGGAGTTGCAGAAGTAAATAAAAAGTTATGTAGCATAAATCGATATGCAATAAAACCATCACACTTCACAACAGGTAATTTAGGAAAAGAAGTAGATAAAAACTGGTTACTTTCCAGTAATTTCTAGTGGCGAATAAAGATATACAATGGATAGACATAACAAATCAGCAAGAACCTGAATCATTCGAGGAATATCAGCCTTCAATGAAAATGTAAAAGTAGAAGTAATGCTCTATATACATTATTTCGTGTTTGCAGAGTCAGCTAAGGTCTTACTGACTTTTTTCTGTCGTTTTATAAATTTTATGTTAATGATTCTTTTAAATATTATGACTTAGATTTATGCAGAATATTTGACCACCGGAGATATACGTTCTGGTCGTATTTACTTTGGCTTGGAGTATTATCCTATGTATGCAGCATCCAACGGAAATCGAGCTATCCGCTCAATAAAGAGCATCCGCGGCGCTAACACCATGACGAAAATACCACGATGAGACACCCAAGTAGGTATTTTCGAATGATTTAAACAAAGAAAAGTGATTATAGAAGGCAAGGAAATTATATGGAATTACGTAAGAAAAATGGCTACGTTTCCTAGGATTAATTTGCTTTTACTTCTGGGGTGTTCTTCTGTATTTTCTTATATTTTTCTATTCACATCTATCTCCCTACAGTCAAATATTATACTTCAAATTCAATTACTAAACTTTTTTTCCATAAGTTATTTGCGAAGTATTTAGTTACACTACATATTCCTCACAACAACGCTTAATGTTTTAGCCACTTTTATTCTATGTTATTCTTAGGAGATTTTTTTCTTTTCTTTCACCACAGAACATCATATGAATCTTCTCACATTTATTTCCTCAAGTCCTCCTTATAATTGTCTTTCTTTGATATTTTCCATTTTTTTATTTTCTTCAGTCGAAGAGATCGATTTTTAATTATCTCCCGCTACTTATTGATACGTTTCTCTTCATTTTTCTTTTCCCAGATTCTTTTTTATCTACTCCAGTTTCGTCTACATCGACAGATTGATACTGGATAGTGATTTTGGAAAAGTTCACATTTAATTTCAAAACACTAAGAAATAAATTGATTTTGTCTAAAATGTTAATTTGTTTTCACGTAGGTTCTTCATTTATATTTTCACTTCTTATTTTAATCTTGGTCATACGTGATGTCTGAAATTTTATACCATCAGATAAAAAGCACAGCTTCGACATGTTAACAGTTATACAGAAACGAAAAGGATTTCTCAAGCCGTATTTGAATCAAGAATCTTATACAAATCCTCGTGCAGAAAACAATCGCCTCCTGTAATTATTTTCATTTGAATTTCAATACAAGCACCGGTATGAATTTAAAACTTGATATGCTCAAAGACTCACGCACCCACATATATATATATATATATATATATATATATATATATGAGAAATTTTAGTTCAGTTTATGATTAGTACTGCTGACTGATATCATATTTCCGAGGCATTTTTTAAACCCGAATACTACTTCCTATATACTAATTCATTGCAGATTTTAAAAGATTATTTATAAAATTAAATCAAGAAATACATGGCCTACTAATTATGTATCCACCTGGGTAGGGCTCAGATCTACGCATCCCGACTAGCCACATTAATTTTATTTCATTCTTTTTTTACTTACTTTATATGTTGATTTTCTTTTCTTTCTTTCACTCTTTCATTCTTATGAAAAATATCAACGACATGTATTTCGGTCAATATTTTAAGGCATGGAGTTAAAACAAATAATTCTCGATCCAGCTTAGTCAAGAAGTAAAACGACGTATTATGATATAATTTTGTTATTTTGAAATGGATATACTTGACTGTTAACTCACTTGGGCTGTGCCCGACGTGACCGATCCCCGGAATCGCCAATTATACATACATTATATATATATATATATATATATATATATATATATATATATATATATATATATATGAATGTATTCATATTCATATATGTATTTATATATACATGTATTTATGTATGTATGTGTATATATATATATGTGTGTGTGTGTATATCTTTATAAATGTATGTGAATATATATGTATATGTGAACATATATATATATGTGTGTGTGTGTGTGTGTGTGAGAGAGAGAGAGAGAGCACATATAGAGTAGCAGTGGCGGTTGCATTCAGCTGTTTCAACAGTAAATTAGTGGGAACTATAATCCAGTCTAGTATCACACTTAAATTCATGTAGAAGGGTCGCCAGGAAAAAAATCTCTTCCGAGCAGTTTCCATGGAAATAATTGTACAAAAGTCAAAGGAAATCCACGTCACGATGGGGAGAAATGGAGATGCGAAGCCAAGATCTATCACATTACATTTCTCTCTTTGGCTTTTGTCAAGAACTTCGAGATGAATAGCAGAAGACCCAGACCATATATTGCAACATCATTCAATGCACGGTGGATTGAATGGTGGATTGGTAAATGTGCAAGATGAACTCTGATGTGGAAAATTTCATTGCCTGACTTAGTGACACAATTTTCTTTGCAGTAGATGCAGCAATTGATTCGATGTAATCAGTTAAAAACGTTATGCCAAAATGACGCAGTGTATTGCTCTTCAGAACTATAACGTCAACCAAGCTGATGGCAGACAGAAAGGTTTCTCTGGAATGGTTAAATGAAATCTGTTTTGTTTTGGTTACTTTAAAATTTACAAGCCATTTCCCGTCCCAGTTAACCATTGAATGGATGTCATTTTCAAGAGCTGAATACAGTTTTAATTTGGTAGGTCTGACGGGTTTGCTATTTAGAGAGGAGTAAATGGTAGTGCAATCTGCATAAATATCTTCTTAGGATCTGATGTTATCAGGAAGATCATTGATGAAGATCGGAAAAAACGTAGAACCAAGCATAGAGCCTGTGAAGACATCAAGTTTGATAGGAAAGATTGGATTAAATCAAACAATCCTCCTGTAAATATCGTAGCCCTGGAGTTTGCCTAGAAGAACAGCGTGTGAAACCCTATCAGACGACTTCGAGATATGAAGATTCACAGTTCGAAATTCGCCGTTATTATGAAGGGCTTGATATACATATTCAGTAAACGGTAACATATGAGCAGCAGACGTAGTGAAACGGAAGATACGTTGTTTTCCTAGTGGAATCCGTGAGAAGTAATATTTTGCACCACTTCAACATTGATTAGTCTCGACTACATTGCCGAAAGGCGAAAAGAAACTCCCAGAGCGATAATTTGAGTGGCCAGAACGTTCTCCAGAGTTCTACAAAGCATCAACTATAGAGGAGGAAATCTATCAAGCTGGAAAGCCGGAAGCAGCGAGGCAATAATTCTAGAGTTTGAAGTGTACTGGAGACAGCTCGTGAACATATTTCTTTAGGCTGACGACTGGGATACCGTAACATTCGCTTTCATTGTGGAAGTCTTGTTTGGAAATGTTATCTGATACCAGTGACGGGGTCATGTGCATACCATTCCGTAAAGCCTGTATTCTATATAGAGAAATCAGTTATGGCTATTCCAGATGAGTTAATTGTGTAGCTGGAACAAGCCTTCCGAGAAAGGCATTCAACCTTATCTGCTGTAGAAGTTAGGACTTCATATTGATTGAATACAGAAGAAATTGAGGATTTGCAGTTGTTCAGTACACACATGCAGAGCCACCAATAATCTCCCGGATCAAAATTTGTGGGAGGCTCTACGTTGTTTCATTTTATCAACATACAGCAATATTGCTTGTTAGAGTACACGCTTACACTCATTACAGATACATAGCAACATCTGGAGCAATGTGGCATCACGCTCTGATACAGCCGGAAGTGGTTATTCCAGTGTATTATAGCAGGAGAGCATGCAAGTGAGAACAAAGGTGACTAACATGTTTTCATTCGGTATATCTGTGCTGTAATTAAAGACTCGATGACAGTTTCCATACAGGAGGAGACGTCAGGGGCTCATTTTTAAGAGGATAATTAATAACTTCATTTCAATGGACGTCACGAAGGAAGTCACAGAACGTGTCCCAATTATCTCGTTAATAAGACAAATTTATTTTGTTGGTAGTAGGTTTTTGTTGGTGGGAGAAAGGAAAGAGTTCTTTACGGACATTACCGCAATAGGAATGAGCTGGAGAGACCATGTGGGAGAGGATAGAGGTAAAAAATCGATCAAGGCGGAAGCGTGTCCATATATATATATATATATATATATATATATATATATATATATATATGTATGTATATATATATATATATATATATATATATATATGTATATACGTACATACATACATACATACATATATATATATATAATGGCACCCTGGACCTTTCTAGCTATGACTCTCTCTTATGGCGGTGAGAGAACCCCTGTTTCATACACCTGCGTATGCGTGTTTCCTTCCATACTTGCAGTGAGAGTAACAAACAAAACAAGTCGTGATTTACTGGCCCTAAAATTCCGATAAATATGCTTTTATTGTTTGTAGTTGTTTATCCATATACAAACACATCACGCTTTGATTCATGATTTAATTTCTTTAAGCATCTGAAGACGCTTTAACGATATCTTCTCACTAGATTTTGTTTAATTATAGACAACTGTTCTGGTGGCTGTGATGTACGTTTTGTTACAAACCTAGCGAAAGACGAAAACTATAAATGCGGCGCAATATAGCAATAATCGTTCGGAAATTTCTTATTTATTTTCTTGTCTGAAATGTTCAAAATATGTTCCTGGTCATGTGCTTATAACTATACCAGCAATGTTCTTTGGAATCTGTGTTCTGGAAGTTCTGATATAATTACATTTTGAATCAAATTATTCCTTGTATCTGTGCGTGTCCAACGGGCTAATGCAGTTACTGTCAGGTTGTCTATGTTTTACATGAAACTGCATTACAAACACTGCTCACTAGAACAAGGTCCCAGTATATTTGGATTATTTTGGTTTGTTTGGAGATAGTAATGGTTTGCTGATATAAATCTTACTAATTAATCTGTAGTAGGGGGGAATGAAGCTGTGGTTTGATACATTCACCAAGGGTACGTAATGAATATAACGAAACCGATTCGGCTCTCCGATTTCAAATTCCGAGCCATTATCCATTACATAATCAGCACATGCCAGCCTACAGCACCTGCTATTCTCAAGTTTAACTTCGGTGATTGCACGTAAGACTGTCTATATTGAAACATTTGTGCAACAACAGTGGTCCTAAATGATACATTTCTGTTTATGCATGTTTTCTTTTTATATCTGCTGTTAAAATACTCTGAAGTATATAATCCGTGAGTATCTTCGTGTTAACGTGAGCATTCTGTGAAAACTGATGTCCCTACGCCATTTAATATATTAATGGATCTGTGTGTGATTACTTATATACGTGTCACAGCACATATTGTTCTCATCTTCCTTATAATAGTAAGTGAATGAGAGGGAGAAATTGCTCCCTGTATTATTTTCGCTCTCCTTTTTCTCTTTTGCACACAGCACTGATTGTACAGCTGAAAATAGAGGGAGAATAAATATTCAACATTCTAGTCTTGTAATAGCAGTAGTTTTTGTGCATGCCGAAAACGAGCAAACAATTATAATTATCTTTTCGTGTGTGTGCATGTGTGTGTGTGTGTGTGTGTGAGAGAGAGAGAGAGAGAGAGAGAGAGAGTGTGTGTGGATGTTATAAACGAAAGCGTGCTTTGCAACTTGGTAAAAAAGATCCCCATGAACATGAGAGTTTCGGTGCATATTCGGATTGCTGTCCGAGCATAGCAGTCGATCTGTGTATTTACACCTTAGTTCTATTGTTCGTTCCTCAATTCATATACTAGTGATTGATGTTGCTGTGTGCAATATACTGATTTCTGTTTCTTTGCAACATGACTTTTTTTGGTATGCGAATTCAACGCTATTTCATTTTTAAATTTTTTGTATCTTCCGCATTCGTGTGCACGAATGCGTGGTTCTGCTAATTAAACGATTGTTTCACAAGAAGTGAATTTACGTGCCAATATTCAGTTTCCACTCTATATGCTTATGACACAATAAATATATTTTATAAAATATCCAAGTGCAACACACACACACACACACATATATATATATATATATATATATATATATATATATGTATATATGTGTGTGTGTGTGTGTGTGTGTGTGTGTGTATGTATGTATGTATATATATCGTCAGGGTAAATACATACATACATATATATATATATATATATATATATATATATATATATATATATATATATATATATATATATATATATATATATATATATATATATATTGGTATCTTACAATGTTATACAGGGTGCGCCAGAAATACTATGTTATATATTATGTCATATATTATGACGGGGGATTTCTGCTGCATCCTTTGTGTGTGTGTGTGACTGCCGTGCGTATATCTGTGTACGCCCGCACACATAATACAGACATATATATATATATATATATATATATATATATATATATATATATATATATATATATATATATATGTGTGTGTGTGTGTGTGTATGTATGTATGTATGTATGATTTGGTAAATCCAACACAGCCACTGTCAAATGTGTAAAGAAAATTAAAAAAACACAATAAAAAAACAAAATTAAAAAACAGACAAACAAACAATAATAAATAAGGAAAAGTGAACATAAGTTGAAAAATAATGATCAAAGACTCACACTTACCTTAATAGCAGAGAGTCCTCTCTGTTTAAATGACGAAGACAGAGAAATTTCGCGGTTTAACGCTTCAAAAAGAGACAATGATTTCATATTACTTTTTCTTGTACATTCGTCGCGTACTCATTTTTATTCAAGTCAACTCCCTTACACTGTTTTTTTTATCCGTCGTTAGAAACATTATGTAAGTGCAATGCACATTAAACATTGGCATCATTGCATTATCATTTGTTTTGACCAAAAATCAATTTGGATCAAGTCAAAAGATTCAAATATCATATATATTCTAGACCCTGATGATAATTCATTACTTTGAATAGAGGCGTTTTATCAATATGGAACAATATAAGTATAATTATTGGTACACATATGTAATTCTTATTTGGTTATATACAATTATATACTTATACACCGGACTAAAACTCGTATCTTGTGATGAAATTTGACTTGGACGGCCATTTTTTAGAAGTTTTTGACTTAATACGCGGCTTCCACATAGCTCACTCTATGGACCTACTTTTTTCCTTATTTTCATTAATGATCTTCCAGATGTCAGTAATTTTTGACGAAATATTATCTGTAAATAGACAAAATGTATGTTTGTCAGCATAAATAACCGCCAAAGACACAAACCCAAAGTGGAGATATCTTATTCAAGAAAATACTAAAATATACATAATTAGGACATGTCTTAACAGAGGACTGAAAATGTGACAACGAAATACGAAGGTGCATTTGAATAACGAAATATGTCTTGCAAAAGCTAAGCTAAGGTTATGAAACAAGGAACCTTAAAAAACAAAGAAAAAAGTAATTAACTGTTATCTAATATCGGTACACTTATATACATGTCCTTTGAAAAGTGACGGAAGTGTGTTCCATCAGAAGGTGCTGCGAATTCCATTGATTACAAATGTTTGTAATATGAAGCTATAAGAAAAATGGAAACCAAAAACAGAGAAAAAATATTACTCGGGTATAAATGGATAACAGAACATGGATTAGGATAGATAGCAACTCAACAAAATTACTCAGAACTACATAGTTGCGGTGTGACATGATCGCCCACGTCCTGAGATGATACGACATAATATAATACTGCAATTGCGAGGTTTACGCTACAGAATTACACATTCAATCACAACATCAACAAATAAACATAATATAATCTTATATATATAAAGTAAATATTGCATGAATTAATTACACTTTACAAAAGTGAAATATATATATATATATATATATATATATATATATATTTCACTTTTGTAAAGGCTATATATATATATATATATATATAATCAAAACATAAACTAATTAATCTAATATAATCTTTTAAATGAATGTAATATAATATGTTATACATACAGTAAACATTGCGAGAATTAATTACACTTTACAAAAGTGAAATATATATATATATATATATATATATATATATATATATATATATATTTCACTTTTGTAAAGGGTAATTAATTTTCGCAATGTTTACTGTATGTATAACATATTATATTACATTCATTTAAAAGATTATATTAGATTAATTAGTTTATGTTTTGATTATATATATATATATATATATATATATATATATATATATATATATATATATATATATACTATCACTTTAAACTTGTTTTTTTATTTTTAGCGGATACTCATATTTAAGTAGACTACGTTCATTTATATTCACCGGCCAGTCTGAATTTTCGAGAAATCTTTAAAACAATTCGCTTTCGGTTGGAATCGAACCAGCGAGCCTCAGGATTGAGGGCGATCATTTACATTAGCACGCCTTATATCAAATTCAAGAAGGAACAGTCGGTCAGACGAAACCTATTTCATGCATTCAAGCCAAATTATTCCTGTCATAGATAACTCAAAGCCTTTTAATATCTGCGCATTTTTTACTCTTGGATATGAAATTGCCGTAGGGCGAAAGTTTTTCTTTAATAAGAATTCTCTAACATATTATCGGATAAAGGAAAAATCTACTCTAAAAATTCACATCTCTCTCTCTCTCTCTCTCTCTCTCTCTCTATATATATATATATATATATATATATATATATATATATATATATATATGTATATATATATATATATGTGTGTGTGTGTTTGTGTGTGTGTGTGTGTGTTTACATACATACATACATACATACATACATACACACACCAGTGTGTGAGATTGAATACAAATCCCACACATATATTAATGTACTGATACATAAATGCATCGCTTTAATAACTTTAACCGTTAGACTTTCAATTTTTTTAATTGTTATCTACAGTTTATCTGGTCTTTTATGTGAGATTTAGAATGGATCGCGAATAAATAAATTCTATATGTTGACATGAAATCATTTGCAGATAAAATTAATAGAGCACAATAAAAGAACAAGATATTCCCCTGGTTTACATCTATCTAAAATTTTATTGTAAATTATAAGTAAACGAAATAATAATAATAATAATAATAATAATAATAATAATAATAATAATAATCACAAATTATTAGTACTATATAGATAGTGAAGAAAGAGAAACAAAGAGGAATGCAATCGTAGTAGAGATGCTAGTGGTATTAATATTGATGATGATGATGGTGGTGGTGGTGGTTATGGTGATCGTGGTGTTTGTTGCTTATACATGGGTAAAACCTAATCGTGTAATAACATGGATTAAGGAGATTTGATTATTATTCTCTATTATTGAACATAAGAGAGAAAGAGACAAAGAAAATTCCGTTGAAAATTGAAGTTATGTCAAACTCTGGTTAAGCAATTCTTGTCTCCTTGGAATCTAAACGCTGAGAAACGAAGATTTTACCGTTGTTGGTCATACGAATATAGTAGGAAGGGGGCTGACCCCCAGGACGTGATGCCTCACCGTAGTATGAATATGCTCTGACGCCCGTGAACCAACCCACACCTATGGTATATACGAACTACCTATAATGCTGAGACAACAATATTGATAAGTCGCATCAGTCGTCACGCGGGTCAAAAAGGAACCAGAGTGAGATTCAAACAGACTAAAAATGTATGCCAACAAACTAGCCAAAGTGGTGATACAATAAGGAAAGAAGAATATCTTACATAGAACTCGAAAGTATCCGATAAAAATTCAAAAATAAATTGAACGAGAACATCAAGGAGCTACATGCCAACAACACAGAGGAGACACATGCAAAAGAATAAATAGAAACCTGGTTGTAATAATCCGTCTGATGTATACAAGCAAATAGTTGAAGATAATGAAGAATGTCATAGAGAAACGGAGATGGCAAAAGCATCCGATATAATGTAAAGGAAATATCTTTTGAGGAAACGCCGACAATTCCAAAAGTAAGAACGAACCGTCAAATGAAGGAAGTCATCAACTTCGCTAAGCAATTAGTAAAATCATTGACAAAATGGAAAGACCGATGAACTTGACAGAAGTCCTTACAACCATCATACTCATTAATGTTGTTGTTATAACATCCCCCTCCTAACGTTGTTTATATTTTTATCACTAAATAAATAAATGAAAATCAATATTTATTTTAGCTACACTCCAAGGGCAACAACTCACTCATTTTATGAAATCAAACAAATATTTCGGAGTTTGTTTTTTTTCGTCTTAGCCTTGTTTTCCCTGTTCTTTTTCTTATATTATTGTTTGTATGAAGATCCTTGTAATGATCACTAATTGGTTTATTTCGCAAAAGTTTACATTCAAAAACCTTTAAATGAAATAAGTTTAGCCTTTCTTGTAAAATCTCCTTGAATAGTTGTGACAATATACGACGTGTTGTCTGTGTCTTCTGACTTGACCGTTCCTTCAATTTTCCAATATTTTTCTTATTTTATTCTAAATCTAACGCTTCTTTGTAGAGTTGGTAAATTTCTGGTGCCGTGGAATCTGTTAAAATTCTTTTCCATTCTAGTTTTTTGCCAGTTTGACTATCTCCCTGATTCGTGTGAATTCAGGCCATTTTAGTAATGTGGCTTGAATAAGCAGGCACTATGCTTGATATGTGTCCGGTTGTTCCCAAATTCCCTATTTAAACAGCGCTTTCCAATTCTCTATTTGCTTGAGGATAACTTGAACTTGATGTTATGTATTTAAATCCATAATTGTCTATAAAGTACTTGAAATCGTAGCTTGAGAATTGTTTCCCATTAACAATGACAAGTTGAATAGGTGTTTTCCAACTTCCTTATAGCGCATTAGCTAGTCATTGTATTAAGCTTCGCTATTTCTTTATAGCTTGCGAAATAATTTTTTTCGGCAATATTATTTTGGTGTCCTTGGTGAGTGAAAATCTGTGTACCAATACTTTGTCATGAACCTTGAGGAAGTGGCGTTACTTTTAATTTGCCGTTCTTATTTATTGGACGACGTATGTTAAAAAACGAGCATTTTTTACATATTCTGCTAATTCATGAGATATATTAGGCCACCTCACCTATTTTCTTTCTTTCTTTCTTTCTTTCTTTCTTTCTCTCTCTCTCTCTCTCTCTCTCTTTCTCTCTTTCTCTTTCTCTGGGCATTTCGTTAGTCGCAAGTGACCATTGTTAATACTATTTAATATTTCTGGCCTAAGCATTTTGTCCTAAAATCATATGAAATTGTCATGAACTGACAATGCATTCCGATTTGGAAAATATGGTCGCATGTCTGCTTTTATACATCTTTAGGTGTCCATCCTTTTAGAGTGAGATGTATTATTTTCTGTAATGCAATGTCCTGTTTTGTAGCTATTTTTATTTCATCGAATTTCTTCTCCGATGCTGGTTTATTTTCTTGTCACGAAATCTGTGTATACAGAAATATCTTTGTTGGTATTATTATCAGTGACGGATAAAGGACTTCTTGATAGTGTATCAGGTAGAACTAGTGACTTTCATTGAATGGGTTCAGCTACTGGGTTATATCTTCGCCGTCTCTTCAGAAGTCTTTGACATCGTAATGTGGTATTGTACAGATCATGTGTGTTTATCGATGGTATAAGTGGCTTATGATCCGTTAATAGATTAAAGGATTCGAGTCCTGTGACATATCTGACAAACTTCTCACATGACAATACGCTCATGATCAAATAATCATTTTCAATTTGTGTGTATTTTAAATGTCCATATATTTCTTTAAATAGAAGACCATAACTGCTAGAGTCAGCGCAGACTATTGTAGGTCATAGTATAATAGATTTGGAGCTTGATTTATAATTCCTTTACCATTTTAAAGGAATTCTATAGTGGGTAATCCCACACAAAAAAAACATAGTCCCTTTTCAATAATTCCGTCACTGGTTGTATTGTTTCAGTTAGGTAAGAATTATTCTAATTATCTGACCCTGCCGATTATAAGACGTAATTCAGTTAAATTTTTAGGTGAAGGCAACTCTTGAAAGGCTTTTAGTCTTTTCTTGCTGGGTTGAAGTCCGTCTCCAGAAAATGTGTCCAAATATGTTAGTTGCGTCTTTTTTTTAATCACCCTTTTCTTTAAGATTGAGTCCACATTTTGTAATGTTTTAAGAAGTTTTTAGTCTTTCTTCGTTTTCTTCTATAGTTCTACTATAGATTAAAACATAATCGATAATTGTTTCTATTTCGCGAATATTTTTAGTACGTCTGACATCTTTCTTTGAAATATTTCCGGGGCTGATGTTATACCAAAAGGTAATATTTTGAAGCAATATTTTCCAAAAGGAGTAATGATAGTTTTGAGTAGATAGTTTAATTTATTTAACGGAATTTGGTGTATTCTGCCGGTAGCATCCAATTTGGAAAAAAAAAATCCATTTAGTTTAGGCAAAATATCATATAACTTTGGTAACAGGTAATGTTCTCCTTTCACTACTAGACTCAGCTTCTTCAAATCTACACATATTCGGACATTTCCGCTTCCTTTCAATACAGGTACTATAGGCGCATACCGATCAGTTAGTTCTGTAACTTTTTTCAATAATTTCCTAGTTTTCTAGTCTATCCAATTCCTCCTTCCATTGGTAAAATGGGGAATGGAACTCTATTACCAGTTATACAGGAGGATGAAGTGTCTTTTTTCACAACTATTTTCACTGGCTTTCTGTTTATACACCCTCCGGCGTCAAAAGAATTTCCCTGTTCTATTTTGAATAAACGTATTAATAAATTCATTTTATTGACGTTTTTTCCAGACAATACGTTCTCTTTTTATACATTCAAGGACATATATTTTCTTACCTTCTTCTGTAGTGATATAAACTTTTCCATTTGCTGGTTTTACGACAGATTTTGTCTGTCAGATTTTTGTAAGTTTCGGTTGAGATGTTTATATAGCCACCTGTGTAGATTTTAAATTTCAGCCCCGTTTTACAAATTTAAAATTTTTTATACCACGACTCATTTACATGTTTCTGTCAGCTCTCCTAGGAAATATTTTTCATCATTTAATGTCTGTATCATATTAGTTTTACTTCTTCCGGCTACTGTGAAATGATTCATTTTTCCGCATTTGTTGCATTGTTTCTCTTTAGCTGGTCAGTTTTTAAAATTATGTTTTTTTATTACAACTACGGCAATTACTGTTATAGATGTTTCCACACGTTCTTTTTTAATTTTGCAATCGGTTTTTCTGTGTCTTTAGTTCGTCTACATTTTCTCCATCTGAAATTTTATTTGCTCACTGCGCCTGGCCACCTTAGTAGCTTTCATGAATTACAAATCAGGAAATAATTGTTAAATTTCGCATAGGTTTTATTCTCTAACCCTCTCACAAGATGGTCTCGGATTTAGTCATTTTTTTCTTTCGAAACTCATATGCTTCTGCCAATCCATGCAATGCTCGAATAATGTTCCCATTAGTTCTCATGGAAAGTGAATTCGAAGATTAAACTTTGCCATTTAGGGAAATATATTTCTTTTAAAATCTAAACATTGGTAATGACCCTCATGCATTTTCTGTTCTAATGGTAATTTGCATTTAGAAACTGTTCATAAGCTTCCGCTATAGTTAATAATCATGAAACAATCCATATACTATTATTCCCATTCTATCTCTTATTGCATCGCATGTAGTACTTTCCAGTGCACCACTTCGTATTTCTTTTCTACAATAACCGTCGCATGGATTCCCAAACTGTTTTAATCATAAGCTTAATACATGTGTCTATTGTACACTCAAATACCATAATGTATAATGTAATCAGGGGCTGCGATTTTTTGAGTGCACTTTCTTTTTTAATCATTGGATTCCTTGTGGTAGGGTTAGATCTTCAACATCAAGACGGTATGCAAAAGCAATTCAGCAATTCAGATATAAATCTACCGAATCAAGCCATCCTTGGGTGGAAATCATAAACAAGAGCACAGTTTATTTGAGGCTATCGAAGTCTGTGGAATGAAGTTTCTTTATAGATACCAAAAGATAAAACGACTGAAAGAATAAAATATAATGTATATATGGGAAGCAATATTTCTTTCAAACATCTTTCATTAAATAAGGCCGACAAAAAAGATTCAATTATTTTTTTATTAAGTTTCCCTAGCATTCTTACGTTTCTGCTGTAAGGGAGTACACACATTTTGCATAATTTTTATTGCTGCAAGCGCATTCGGCCATGTCATGTGTTGTTATTATTTCCTCATGTTTTGACTATTACGCTATTCTTATGTTTTCTACTAAAATGTTTCTTAAGGGTTCTTGTAAATTAAAAGTTGATACATGTTTTTTATAGCACTGTGTTCTGATAAGCGAAACACGTGACGTAACTCAAGGAGATGGTAGGTTGTCCGATGTACGTAATTGATTTTTGATAAGAATCACAGTCTTATATTGGGTAATGAAATTGATACACTGTATTGGTCATCGTCAGTTTAGATTTGATGGTGTTATTTTGATTAATGACAACAAGGTGTGCGGTCTACCATTTTCTCTAATATATTATATATTTTACGTTTTTTTTCGAAAATCACAGAAGAAATATCGTGCTTAAAGGTTTTTTTTTCGTTTGTCGATTCGTCCTGCTTATAATTATTGTGCATCTGGTTGCAGTAAATTAAGTCGCTGTTTTATTGTGTGCTCGTTTTATTACTAATGCCGGGTATTTTTTCTAAGAATAATTTATTTGTTTATCAATTATGTATTTGCGAAAATTATTATTGAATAATATTTGTTTTATGTGCTTTAATTCAATCGGAAATATTCTTACAGTAGAAGCATTTTTGTCCGCACTTTTTAAGATGTTTGTTATCAGTGCAATATACCTTTTCCAGGTATTGGCTATCTTAGTTTAGAAGTCAAGACATCGTACTGGTGGGTTTTCTGTAAGAGTCAGTGGTAAATACTTTGGATTTTAATTCTATATCCGCATCAAGGAATGAGATTTTGTCATTAAACATTAGTTTATATATAAATTCTAGCGTTGAGAGTTTTTTAAATGTTGTTTATAGATTTTGATGTGGACCCGAAGTAGGGGCCACGGAAGGAAAAACACGGAACACGGGTTAGAGGTAAGAAAGATATATTAAACAGAAAAGTTACAAAGAATAGTGTAAGCAGAGCTTAATATCCAGTGGTGTCCGATATTGGTATCATACGCGGCTGCACATTACTGGTATATTTAACAACCCCCCCCACACACACACACACGGGTCGAATGTGGCACTAGGCCGGTTTAACATGGGCTTACCGAGCCCGTAGGCTCGGCCAAAAATAGGCCCATTTACAACCCGTATACACGAGTTTAGGGACTGTCTACCTCCCCGGACGAAACTTTGCCTTGCGGCATAGCCTCGTCCGAGTTCCTCTCTGTCAAACAGAGAGTTCGACAGCAGAACACGCGCATGCGCATTACTGGTATATTTAACAACCACCCACACGGGTCGAATGTGGCACAAGGCCGGTTTAACGTGGGCTTACCGAGCCCGTAGGCTCTGCCAAAAATATGCCCATTTACAACCCGTATACTCGAGTTTAGGGACTGTCTACCTCCCCGGACGAAACTTTGCCCTGCGACAAGGCCTCGTCCGAGTTCCTCTCTGTCAAACAGAGAGTTCGACAGCAGAACACGCGGCCGCACATTACTGGTATATTTAACAAACACCCCCCACACACACACACACACGGGTCGAATGTGGCACTAGGCCGGTTTAACATGGGCTTACCGAGCCCGTAGGGTCGGCCAAAAATATGCCCATTTACAACCCGTATACACGAGTTTAACGACTGTCTACCTCCCCGGACGAAACTTTGCCCTGCAACAAGGCCTCCTCCGAGATCCTCTCTGTCAAAGAGAGAGTTCGACAGCAGAACACGCGGTTGCACATTACTGGTATATTTAACAACCCCCCCCCCACACACACACACACGGGTCGAATGTGGCACTAGGCCGGTTTAACATGGGCTTACCGAGCCCGTAGGCTCGGCCAAAAATAGGCCCATTTACAACCCGTATACACGAGTTTAGGGACTGTCTACCTCCCCGGACGAAACTTTGCCTTGCGGCATAGCCTCGTCCGAGTTCCTCTCTGTCAAACAGAGAGTTCGACAGCAGAACACGCGCATGCGCATTACTGGTATATTTAACAACCACCCACACGGGTCGAATGTGGCACAAGGCCGGTTTAACGTGGGCTTACCGAGCCCGTAGGCTCTGCCAAAAATATGCCCATTTACAACCCGTATACTCGAGTTTAGGGACTGTCTACCTCCCCGGACGAAACTTTGCCCTGCGACAAGGCCTCGTCCGAGTTCCTCTCTGTCAAACAGAGAGTTCGACAGCAGAACACGCGGCCGCACATTACTGGTATATTTAACAAACACCCCCGCCCCCACACCCCCCATGGGTCGAATGTGGCACTAGTCCGGTTTAACATGGGCTTACCGAGCCCGTAGGCTGGGCAAAAAATATGCCCATTTACAACCCGTATACACGAGTTTAGGGACTGTCCACCTCCCCGGACGAAACTTTGCCTTGCGGCAAAGCGTCGTCCGAGTTCCTCTCTGTCAAACAGAGAGTTCGACAGCAGAACACGCGCCTGCACATTACTTGTATATTTAACAACCCCCCACACGCGTCGAATGTGGCACAAGGCCGGTTTAACGTGGGCTTACCGAGCCCGTAGGCTTGGCCAAAAATATGCCCATTTACAACCCGTATACTCGAGTTTAGGGACTGTCTACCTCCCCGGACGAAACTTTGCCCTGCGACAAAGTCTCGTCCGAGTTCCTCTTTGCCAAACAGAGAGTTCGACAGCAGAACACGCGGCTGCGCATTTCTGGTGCTACTCCCATGATACACGTAATAATATAGTACTGGGAGAGTCCATTATGTAGAGAAGTATCGGTCTCACAACAGATTTATAATTTCGTCCTTATTTTTTTATCAGAAACAACAATGACGTCAACGTCCCTTGTGTAGATTTGTTCTCTATAATTTGGATCTTGTAGGTAAATTTTGCAAGATCCAGATCACGTAGAACCGATATTATTTTCAAATTCACATATCCCTTCAGAAAGCATGTTCCTGATCAATACAAATTCGTAACTAATTTTATTGCATAGAGTACTACATACACATATTACATCTCTCCGACCATAGCTCAGTTATGTCTCATTTAAATACACGTGTACACCTCTCAAATTCCATCCGCAATTCACTCGTTTTTAATACAAATATTATAGTATTATCCACATGTAAGCAAAGGCAAAAAGCAACGGAAGATTTATTAATAAAAAAAAAATTAAAAACTCAACACTCAATAATATTAATTATGAGCACTATGCTGAAACTGTCCGGAAGTAAAACATATATCTCTAAATATAATCACACTGAAGAGCTGTGATACTGCGAAACAGTACTGTCTGTGAATGACATATATATATATATATATATATATATATATATATATATATATATATATATATATATATATATTTATTCAGTTAAATGTAAAATAAATTATTCATAGATAATTGCTAAAAGTATATAGGCATACGCGCACATATATATATATATATATATATATATATATATATATATATATATATATATATATATATATATATATATAGTGCCGTTCGGTAAAATTGACTCAGCTGATTTTATTTTACTAACTAAATTTAAAGAGCTTTTGACAAAACTATTTTACAATACACTCAGAACATTATTCTAGAGAATTCTAGAACAGCTTAAATTAAATCTAGAGTATTTCAGAATATTCCACAAACCTTTTACAGTATAAAAGCAGCTGGAAATAGCCACTCAAGACATTGACCAGTTTACGGGTTAGAGACACGCATCATAACCACTTAAGGCATCTATTATTGCCCTCTCAAAAGCAGGCAAGTCTACGAGAGAAATTGCAGAAATTGCTATAACATCGCAATCAACTGTCTCTTGAGTGCTTAGGGCACATAATGATGCCACTCCTGCTCCAAGGAAGGAAACAAGGGGACGAAAGAAAAAGAATGATGATAGAACTGATAGGGTTATCATGTGAGAATTTTCGAAGAATAGGACTATAACTAGCCAAGAAATTGCAGCCAGTCTAAGCGAAGAGCAAGGTGTTAGTCTTGCCTCTTCAACAGTGCGTCGGTGGCTGTTAGAACAAGGCTACAAATCTTGTACACGATGGTTGAAGCCGCTAATAAGCAAAGCCAGCAAGCCAAGAGACTTGAATGGGCACACACTTACAAACATTTCACCGTAGATGACTGGAAGAATGTTCTCTCCTCCGATGAAACGAAAATTGAGCTAAATTCAAAGGATAAGGTGAGTCACTTTTATCGAACAGCACTGTATATATATATATATATATATATATATATATATATATGTATTCCTAATTATACATGAATATATATATATATACGTATATATAAGTATCTATCTCCGTAAGAAACAAAAGAAAATTTATTTTTACCAATGAGCTTTGTCCCACTGAAGGATTTTATTAAGGTATTCTTTTGTAACTTTTATTTATATACAGATTAAAGTTAATGAAAATTACCGATAAATATCTTTAGGATATAATTTTTTTCTGAGAAGAATATTATATTTATTTCAGTTTTTATGTCAAATTGCACATTTATTTTATTATTTCCTTTTTCAGTCATATACTAGATAAGTACTAGACCCGACAGCAGATATATTATGGATTTTACTTTTGGTGTCCACAATTTTTCCAATTGATTCCGAGCCTATTTAGTGTTGAAATTCGCAGTTTTCAATTCTTTTCCTTCTCATACATTAACATTCATATTCCACATTTTCGCCCACATTCCATATATTCAGTCACGTTTATTTGATATTTATATATTTTGTAATTACTCTACCTCTTTTCGTAACTAAAACTGGACATTCCTCATCGAATTATTCTATGTTTGTTCATATTCATACATAATTTTAATAATATATTCTTTACATATTCTACAATGGTCTTTTGTGGATGATGACTGATAAACATTTTTCCAGAGAAACTGCATATAGTTGTATGGATCCTATGGGTCATATCTACAATCAAATGAGATAGAACTAAGACTAGGAAGCCGCCTTCTTCATGATCCGCACTGCTTGCCTCTACTGGGGAGGTGCCAAGAATATGTGGCCTAAACCTTACCCGTCTCGCATATCGCTTGTCACCTCGGGCGACTTTCTACGCAATCAGCAATGTAGTCAAAATTTTAAAAAAATTATACCTGTGAGAGATCAGTCCAAACAACCATCAATTCGAAACGTACCTTAGTTCATCGGAGCATAGAATATCAGAACCATCTTGGATCGTGGATTTTCCATTTGACCTGACAGAAGAATAGCTGCAGTTGCCCTGAGTGAGATACATTTGTCAATTGAGGTACAGCTGACAGAACGTGGTAGTGGGTACATTTTTTCTTGGTCTGGTAAAAAGGAAGGCTAACGTCGTGATTCAGTAATTGTTTTTGATATCAAAAAACAATTCGATGAACAGACACGCGTCTTTTCGTGATAGTGTCAATGACAGAATAATATTGGTGTGAATTCCACTCAAATGTAACAATTACCTGGCAATTATCGGTACTTATGCCCCCAAAATGTCCCATGCAGTCAAGAACAAAGAAACGTTCTATCTCCAGCTACAGGAAGCTGTTTCTAAGAACCCCAAAGTACTTGACCAACTTATTACCCTTGATGATTTCAGTACTCGACTGGAATCTGACTGTATGGGTTGATGTGTTTGGAAAGCATGGTATTTGGTGTGCAAATTAAAGTGGGCTTCGGCGCTCATTCTCTAATTTAGGATAGCGATAATGAATTACATGTCTAAACTTTTGGACTGCCATGAATTGACATGGATGCACCCCTGATCCTCGTATTGACACACAATTGTCTAGCTCATCACAGAAAGAAATACATTAACAATTCTAAAATAACACAAGATCTAACGGGAGCATGTTACATTGTTTGCTACGCTCTAAGTTGAAGTTCCACATTTGAATGTCTAAATACGCAAATAGCACAAAGCTGCTTAAGAACACCGATGTTGAGAAGCTAAAAGAAGTGTGCAATAGTTTCCAATATTAGTGTGCCTTAGAGAAGAAACTCAGCACAAGTGGATCGCCTGATGACGACGGTAACGACGCTTGATTCAACATCAGTGACAAAGTACTTAAAACAGCGACACCTTCCGGTAATGGAGGGATTGGTTTGCTGACAACAACGTAGCTATAAATGAGCTGCTAGTTCAGATATATTCAGCACACGCTGGTTACCTTAAAGATCAATAAACATGATCAAGAGAAGGAGATATCTGAATCTAAAGGCTAACCTCCAGAGAAAGTTGGGACAGATAAAAATGACTGGTTCAAATAACACCAATCGTATCTACACTGAAATGAATTCTGTGTATTGACCAAACATCTATACAGAGACAATAGGTGAACTTGACGGAAAACTACTGATATTGATGTCATAAACTGGTGATAGACGCGTCAAATTGAACAGCTTCTGAATAAAGCCTCGCTAATCAGCCAAGGAACAAGTGATGAAATAGGCCCCATGGAGATGAAAACCATATCGGTTTACCTTCATCAAAAGACGAAGTTCTCTCTGAAATGTGACAAATCAGGTGTTATGGATAATATTCCCCCAGAACCTATTACTTTTGGTGGACCTGATTTTATGGCTAAGCAGGCTGCCATCTATACTCACTGCTGGTTCATCTACTTCCTTAACCTGTCAAAAGTATTTGACATAGTAACTTTTAAAGGGCTGTGGAAAGTGTTACCACTAATTGGTTGTCCTTCAAAGATTAGGGACACGATCAGGCAATTCCATAATGGCATGTTAACTAAGGGTGTTGGCTCTGAGTGATCCTTCTCTGTATCCGACAGAGTGAAAAATGGCTGTGTCTTTGCGCAGACCTTGTTCAGAATCCTCTACATCTTGATGCTCATACCCGTTTTGAAAACTGCAAGAGCGGGTGCAAAACTGAGGTGGAGAATACACAAAGCAATCTTTGTCATTCATGGATTCAAAGCAAAGGCAAAAACCACAGAAGCTCTTATTAGAGACCTGGTTTACACAGACGACTCTGCTATTGCCATCAACTCCGAGAAAGACTTACAGGACCCGATTGACAGATTCGCTGTTGCCAGCAAAAGTTATGGTCTCCCTATCAGTATGAAGAAGACAGAGATTCTATTTATGCTTTCCTCAAGATCCATTAGAGAGGAATCATGTGTACATAGTGATCGCCAATCGCCATTGAGCATTTCGCATGCACCGGGAGTTGTGTCTCTGTTAACAACAGCTTGGAAAAGAGATAACCCGTTTTTGAAAGAGAGTTTGGTACGAGAAAGTGCTGGCACTGAAGACAAAATAGCCTAGTATCGTACGATGTTCCTTATCTCCCTTTCATACGTTAGTGATTCATGGAGTAACTACAGCCGCCACATGAATTCCACCATAGATTCCTATGAAAAATAATGGGTATAAAGTGGCAGGGTATGGTTCCAAACACATATGTTCTGGATCGCGACAATCTGCCAAGTATTGATGCAATGCTCATGAAGTACGAACTGCATTGTGCTGGGCACGATGTGCGTATGACAGACACCAAGCTGTCGAAGTTTTTCCTCGAAATTATCTGAAGTAGCCTGCCACAGTAGCAGACTACTCTTACGCTACAAGGACATCTGAAAGAAAGGCTAATTACCTGCAAGTTGCCCCTCAATACATGGAAATAAATGGCATCCAATAGGAAACATTGATGAAGCTAAATCCATGATAGTTTGAACCAACTTGAAAATGATAGGGTGCGGAAGCTGGAAGATAAGAGAACAGTACGAAGACATGGTGCTTCCTCAACCTCTCAACAAATATAGCCTATCTCTGACAAAGGTTGGGCTTAAAATTTGGGCGTTAGGTCTCACAATGGAACACAATTGTCCATATGTCTGAATGCTTCAGCCAGGTCAAATCAATTTGTGCTAGGCTAGGTCATCATCGATTTTCGATGAGCTACTAATATATAAAAAATGTCATATTGCTCAGTACGCTCTTCCTAGAATATTTTCTCTCCCTCTGGTTTTGTCCAACCATAGCCTCGTTCGAGTTCCTCTCTGTCAAACAGAGAGTTCGACAGCAGAACACGCGGATGCACATTACTGGTATATTTAACAACCCCCCACACGGGTTGAATGTGGCACAAGGCCGGTTTAACATGGGCTTACCGAGCCCGTAGGCTCGGCCAAAAATATGCCCATTTACAACCCGTATACACGAGTTTAGGGACTGTCTACCTCCCCGGACGAAACTTTGCCTTGCGGCATAGCCTCGTCCGAGTTCCTCTCTGTCAAACAGAGAGTTCGACAGCAGAACACGCGGATGCACATTACTGGTATATTTAACAACCCCCCACACGGGTCGAATGTGGCACAAGGCCGGTTTAACGTGGACTTACCGAGCCCGTAGGCTCGGCCAAAAATATGCCCATTTACAACCCATATACTCGAGTTTAGGGACTGTCTACCTCCCCGGACGAAACTTTGCCCTGCGACAAGGCCTCGTCCGAGTTCCTCTCTGCCAAACAGAGAGTTCGACAGCAGAACACGCGGCCGCATATTACTGGTATATTTAACAAACACCCCCCCAATACACACACATATTTCATATTTATCTAAAATGTACCAAGATGATGATAATCGAAATGTACATATATATTCCAATGCGTTGTTCTGCCTAATAGACTCCGGGGGTAACGTTATACCTTACGAAGGGTAAGCTACGTGGAAAACTTTTGTAAATATATATTCTCAGATTTATCGATTGTAATGCTAATTATTATGAGACACTTTTTCAAAGAGACTATTAGAACTGAATGGGTATCATGAAATGTGTGCATTTCATAAGAATCATATAATATAAGAAAATTCATAGAAATCATCGCACAATGAATGCAGGTGGAGTAATTTAACGGGTGTATTTTCGGGGTCTAATCATATTTTTCTAGGTATCCAAATTTGATTTAATAAAATAATTTATTGTATTGAAATACAATATTTATTGTACTGAAATACAGGTTCTTTTATATAATTTAATGCACTACTTTTTTATTTTATTAATCATATTTATTTGATATTCATTCAATGAGTGGTCGAGGGTTACTTAGTTAGATTTTTTATTGTCGGAAGATGAATATATCAGAGGCAACGATTAGAGTGACCAGTGAAGCATGCATTCGCATTTTTCTTTTTTCACATAGTAGCGATTCACAGGCACACACCCTCTGATTGGAACTTCCGTCTTTCAAATGGGATACGCGAAGGGAATAAGAATGATTTGATCCTGTGTACTTAGCACGTCATGACCTAGCTGTGAAGTTCTGATATGGCGAATGCAATGAATGTAGCTCGGCTGAACATTTTCCATTGATATATCAATATATTAGGAAGAAGCTTCTGACGATTTGGCCGTTGCACAGAGTATGTAGGGCTGAGAATCTTTCAACATCCACCAGGCAGTATAAAACTGTATGAACTCTGTCAAAAATTGAATGTAACGATTGAATACGTCTAGCCGAAATATGGCAGCAATCCTCCTTAATTGTCTCTGATTTTGTATAGCTAGAACATATCAGCGGGACTCAGGTACTTTCTTTTGTGACACAAGGAAGCGATGGATCATTTTCACATGTCTTTAGCGACTGATAGTATATAGGAGCTGCACTTGAGATCTAAGGTAAACTAGAATCCCGATCACGTCAAGGAAGATCATCAGAATACAAGCTTTCTTCATGACTGGACAAAATTCAGTCTGGTCGGTTAGTATTAACAGTTAATAGCTTGTTTTGGGGGCATTTCATGTTACAAACTATTTTTGACTATTGATGAATTATAGCTAAATGAGAGGTGAGATGAGCGCCTAGGCTCTAATCATCTTGATTTTAGAAATGAAGAAATACCTGGTGTTATCGTAAGCATAGGTATATACTAAATATCTGAAAACGCTGCTGGGAAAAACGTTCATAGAAAGTAAAAAGTAGGTAGGACTTAAGTTGCCTTGAACATACTGTCTTAGTATACTTGACATTAATGACAAACTTCATGGATATAACCAATATGAAGGGCTAGGTAATTCGGAAGGCTATATCACAGATGTGATTTTGAATGTTATAGCGCGCATTATTAAATATTAATTTATGCATATTATTAGATTATCAGTTAATCAATTTAATGCAATTTGTAATTTCATAGTTTTGGGAATAAAGCCAAGAAAGCGTGTATATGAATGCTAAGGCGGAAAATATCACCAAGTCGGTGAGAGTGGTGACAGTATTATGGAGACAAATATTCACCAAAATCTTAAACAAATTATGATTGTTAATAATAAATATTGAATAAGATGTAAAGTAAACACTAAAAGATTTCCCTTAAACAAAAGCAAAAAGATGCATGCAAAGATGTTAAAAGTACAGAATTGAGAAAGTAAAATGTGAGAGAAAAGAGAAAGACCAGTTCGACGAGGAAATAAGAAAGAAAGAAAGAGCAAGCAAAATTACAAATTAAATGAGACTAAGAAATGAAGTAGATACATGAAGAGAAGGATGAAAACATAAAGAAAGAATGAATGAATTATTGAATGAATGAAGGCGCCAAAAATCGGGTCAGAATTAAGAATTACAATAAGAAAGTTATTTTAAGAACAAAATTAAAATAATCATGTCAAGGTATTAAAAAATGAAACATGGAAATTTCATAGTAAATGATTTCAAATTGAGAAAAAACAAGGAAATCAATGCAACAATCATTAAAGAAACAAACCATGTAACTCTGCTTAAAAGTAAAATATGACAAACACATAATAAGGAAAATACATTTTTTTTTAAAAAAGAACGATATCTAAAATAAAGGAAAGCAAAGAAAACAGGGTGAAATTGTGGGTGTACGAAAGACAAGAACTGAATGAAGTTTCTGTCATGTTTACTTGCCTAAGTGTACAAAATCTTTGAAGTGAAGATTGTCTCGCGGTTCGTCATATTCAGGTTAATTTATAGGTGGCTTTCAAATATTTTTTTGTAGTGAATGATTTTAACATTTCTGATACGTCGAAGACAGTAGGCCTTTGAGATAGCATTTTGATGAAGAGACTGGAATATATAAATTAAAATTCCACCCCAGATAATATGCGGTAACACTAAAAGAATAATATCAATGAATAACAGATCAATAAAAATATCAATAAATGCACTAACTCTTCTGCTGGTAACACTGTATGCAAATATAATTCATGCCCGAGTATATTTTTCTGTACCACCTATTTTAAAATAATTTTAGATGATGCACTTACCGTCATACTAGAAGTTTTATATGATCAATTTAGTATCAATAAGCAGAACAGCGAATATCCTGGACGAAAATAGTATCACGAATATGAAGATGTATATATTATGTCCTACAGTTCAATTAAATTCACAGATCACAGTCTCAAAAACTATAGAAAGGCTTGTCTACTCTGTGGAACTTGGCCACGAATCTGCTAGCATTAAAGCAAACTTTCTTTAATATCCTGGTACAAGATACAAGAGGAAACATTTACAGAAGTAGAATCGGGGGAAAAGTATGTTGGTAGAAATATATATATATATATAAGTAAAAGGAAGAGGTTATAGTAGTTCCAACGAGAGAAAAGTGTGTATATTAAAAAGAAGAGACCAGCCGTAAAAATCTTTGGTTGAAATGTGAATTTTAAAATATATTATGCTTTATTTTTTCATATTTTTGCTAAACGTGACTCCGGTCTCGCGACCGTCATCAGGCAAATGATAGAGATGTCCACATATTATTATTAAAAATAATTAATATATATATATATATATATATATATATATATATATATATATATATATATATATATATATATATATATATATATATATATATATATATATTAAGAGTGAAATAGATAGAGAACAAATAAACTAAGATGTTCAAAATCATCTTCCGGGCGCAGCGTTTTGCATGATGTAAATTGATAATTTCATTGGATTTGTTATTTACTGTTAATGATCTATTACTTAATATTGAGCCCTGCTGCATGCTTTAATAGTATTACCCTTCATAATTAAACTGGTCTTACGTTCCATTTCTTTATTAAACATAACCATTATTATTATTATTATTATTATTATTATTATTATTATTATTATTAATATTATTATTCTTATTATTGTTGTTGTTTTTGTTGTTGTTGTTATATATTGTCTTTACTCTGTGTAGTACGCTTTAGCTCCATGTCTTATCAATAGGTTTCAAGACAAACCAGTTTTATTTCATTGTCTGTCGATATTTATGAGATGTGGTATTATGTACACTATTTACATTATTCACAATTATTTCGTATCACAAAATGCAAACCGATTACTTGCCATACAATCAGGGGTAAATATATAACTCAACATACAGAAAGCTGCTCTAGATGTGAGATGTCTGCGTACAATGTTTTTTGCAATTCATATATATTAAGGGCTACCAAGAATTTGTGCCACATATTTTTTTGCTTCTTTCAATATCATTTCCAAAGCCCCAATAACTACACGTAATGATGTAATGAGATGCCACATTCTTCTGATTCCAAATTCAAGCTTCTTTTTACATAGTTTTTCAATCGTTTTGAAAAATAACATTTTGTTGGCTGGTTCTGCAAAATCTATCAGACGACTTAATTTCAACACTTCAAAATTATGCCCACTGGATGTCTGGATTTCTCTATAAGTTAAATTTAAAATTGCAGAAGATGGTACGACTACATTCTGTAAACGTATGGTGATTTATGTTCCAATCTATATTTTATAAGGAGGCTGAATGCTCGAAATAGTGACTATATATGCTGAGTAGACCTATGATTTCTTTTCAACAACTATGTTGTTTCTAGTCGGGCACATTGAGATTTTATGGGATCAGTTGGCTAAGGATCTTCTCCATATATGGGTCAGGATTGGCTGCTGGTAAGTTTTAAGATATTACGTTGATAGTTTCTGGTTGGAAAGCATTGATACTGGGCACTGGTTATCCTGTTTCTGATTTCAGACCATAAAATGCCAGGCACTGACAGATGATTGATTTATCTACATCACGATCGCTTGTTCTGATAGGGTATATGCAGTGCAGAATTTTTTTTATCTTACAGTTCTTTTGTCTTCTTTTGGGCCGATGTATTTGCTGCGTTTTTATTTGCTTTGCTTTTTCAATAAGGGGGTTCTTTTCTTCAGGATTTCTTTCATTTAGATCATTTCCAGAAAATGTGTTATGATATTTCTAACTCCATTGCAGTCTTTATTATCCATATGAAACAGTCTTAATATGCAGTCATTTTTTTCTGTTTCAGTAGCAAATAATCCTGACAACAGCTTTTTAACGGACCTCCGATCAGGGGAAAATGGAGTTAGAACTTGTGTGTCAATTTTAACGCTTCCAAAACAAAACTAATGTCAGTTAATCACCATAGTGAAATATTTCTGCCTGCTGTCAACATGACTGATGCTAAACTCCATGACAGAAAATACTTACGCCTTTTTGGCATCACACGATTTCTACTCACATGAAGTTGGCTGAATATATTGAATGAATTGCTTAATTTACTGCAAGGAAATTTGTTTCACTGTAGCATGCCAGAACATTTTTCTCTTCAGTATCCATCTTGCACATTTATAAATATACCATTCCTCTGTACATTGAATAGGGTTGCTATATCTGTTCTGGTGCTCCTGCTGTATATCTCGAGATTCTTGAAAGAATCGAAAGAATAATCTGTAATGCAATTGAACCTGATCAGGCATATGAATCTCATTTAGTTTCTCACCAAAGTGGCATGATTTGCATTTGTCCTTTCTACAAATATTTTCATAGCAACTGGTGCTCCAACTTCATGAATTTAAGTGCGTTACTAGAATGGCATCTAGGTCCTACAGTTTTACTGTTGAAATAGATAAATACAAACGTCACATTTACCTCAATAGTTTATTTTCTTGCACATCCCATATCTGGATCTCAATTCTGTTTTTTATACTACTATAGCTACTACAATCTTCAAAAATTTAAATACAATGTCACTCGCCATCGTCTGTCTTCGTGAAGTGTGTTCATTATCTGCCCTTCCCTGATTTCTTCCCTATTCTCAGCCTTTTCATTCTGCTTCATTTACACTCTCTGTAACACCCTCAGTTCTAGTGACATTACTCCCTTTCTTGCGATTAAATGATTAAAGTAAAATTAATGAGTAAAATGACCACAGTTTTCAATTATAGTTGCAGGTGAAGTAATCTACAAGCAACTACATTTACTGGAATGCATTCAGAGTCAATACTTTAGTAGTAATAGTAGTAGTATTAGCAGCAGCAGAAGTAATACTGTATGACTGTATATATTTTTCGATATCTTAGTTTTGTACAGCAAAAAACCGAATGTTTGTTCATTGGATATCGTGATTATGCTATTATCGTAATTTAATTCAAGAGTGGTTCATGCTTGGCCGCCTTAAATTTCGACATTGTAAGTATTATCGGTTACTGTGGTACCTGAAAGAGATAAATATCAATTTTATACAGAATGTAGAATAAAAATATTTACAAAACGAAGGATATTATTATGTCATTCCACAGTGGTAGGGCACAAGTTAAAACCAACTCCATGATATATGCAAAATAGTATGTTATTAATGTTCTTTCTCCTCACGGCACACTATCCACACAATTTCATATTTAGAAAGACAATCACAGTAAACGCGAATTTTTGGCATCGAATTAACAATTTAGAAAATTCGAAATAATTTTCACGCTAATTGCTTAATTGATAAAGATAAATTAGTTATGATTGTTTGGGGGATGTAAGACTCAAGCTATTACAGGAAATAACGTCCGTGTTAATTAACTGACTAACTAAAGTACGAAGAAAAAAGGCAGAGTAATAATAGGATAAGAATGCGATTAGAAAAGATGTTGGAAACAGACCTGAACCATTTAATGAAAGGTTTCACTTATTCATGACTACTAACAGTTGGGTAATAAGAATAAATTCTAGACAAGTAAGTAACCATAACGTTTTGCTCGACGATGCATACTAATTTGCAGGGGGCCAAGCCATGATGTCATTCCTCACATTATGTCTCTGTTTGTGACCCTGAATGAAATGTATATAGAACTGAAATCAAAGGAATATCATCATCACCATCATCATCATCATCATTATCATTATCATCACAGAAATCACTCACTGACATATGAAAGATAGTGCTCAAGTCAACCTCAAATCTTTTCAGAATAATTCATATTTGAAATCAGTTTATTTTCTCTATTTTTTAAAGTGTAATTTCTCTTTTAATTTTATGATTTTTAGATATATATTTTTAATAATTTGGTTATTATTTACCTTATACTGGTATCAGTCTCATTCGAATTATCATTTTTATTTTACATTTGTTATTCCTCTACTTTTCACAAAAGTATTTTTCCCTCCTACATATTATAAATTTAGTCAATATATATCCTCTTCAATTTGTCTGTTTAAATGTCTAACATTTTTCATTTATACACTCTCTCTGCTCATAGTTTTATTTTGTTCTTTCACTTCCCAATATTCTCTGGGATATTTTGTTTAATTTCCTTTCTTTGAAAGCGTTCATTGTGTCCTTCACATTTAGAGTATATTATATCAGTTGCTTGATTCATTTTTATGTATTTGAAGTGATCTTCCTTTATCTTATTATTCCCTTATCATATTCTGTTTGGACCTCTCAAGCATTTTGGCCTTCTTCCATACCCAGTGGTGCTTAATAAAAAACGTATCTAATTCTACCCTATTTTTCACCTCTTCGCTGATTCACTGATGTTTTATTTCTCGTATTCCAAGATCTCCCGCATAGTCCATCGGTTCTTTATACAAAATGAATGGCGCAAAGTCAACTACATTTGCCCTTTTCATTGGCATAGGCACCGACGGCCTACAATACAGATATTTGTAATTCAGTGCAGCTGCACAACATTGAATAGATTTTCATGAGGCAAAATCCATTGTCTGTATGAAAGAGCTGGTGTAGGTACACGCATTCTATATTCTACATTGTTCCATGGTCATACATATAAGGGCAAACACTAAAGTTATAGTGCTGCGTGACGAATAGTAAACACTTTGGGGAGAATTACATTATTAAAAGGTTTTCTAAAAGGTAATTGATCATAGGAATATCTTCAAGTTAATTTCTCCTACCTACGTTACTGTTAATAAATCTGTGTATATGTGCGCAATTCATTTTGTGTAGCAAGGGATGTGTCTGTGGCTGTATAAAAAGGTGATGTGATATATTTTGCAGTCATATAATATAATCATTTCATCTAGTTAATGTAATATTTGGGTGATATGTTATCATGAAACCAGGTCACTCAGAGTAAATCTCAGCATATAAATGCGGTTATACGTTTATTAAATTGCATTTTCATTACTTTTGTTCCAATCTTTTTTATACACGCATATACGTGAAATATATATATATATATACATACATATATATATATATATATATATATATATATATATATATATATATATATATATATATATATATATATATATATATATACACCCTGACGATATATATATATATATATATGTATTTACCCTGACGATATATATATATATATATGTATGTATATATGTATTTACCCTGACGACATATATATATATATATATATATATATATATATATATATGTATGTATGTATTTACCCTGACGACATATATATATATATATATATATATATATGTATGTATGTATTTACCCTGACGATATATATATATATATATATATATATATATATATATATATATATATATATATATATATATATAACGTAATGATCAGGGTAGGTGAAACCTAGTTATGTTTAGGTTCATAGTTAGATTTGCTCTACTTATTGTATTGAGCACTTTGCTTAGTTACTTTTGGTTTTCTCTTGTTGGAGTTTTTTTTTGGGGGGGACTCTGCACTTGAATTCTGGACGATTGTTTACGCCTGAATTACATATTCTTAGTTCTTTCTTTTTTATCCATTGTTTTTCCTTGGGTATTGGTTTGTTCATTTACAAGCCAAAACACCTAATTTTCTTAGCCGTTGTCGGTATTTACATATATAAAAATGTTATTGAAATGATTTCAAAATCTGAGGATTCATAAAAGCGTGAATCTGATACTAATTGCTGAAACACAGCTTTCTAGATTTAAAGTACATTTTTCATGAATACAGATACAAAATTTATAGGCTTTTTAATGCAGAAAAATCGTCTTGCATTTTTTAAGTTTGAGACATGATTTCTGTTTTAATAAAGGCACATTATATATATTATATGCAAATTATATATATATATATATATATATATATATATATATATATATATATATATATATATATATAGGTGTGTGTGTGTGTGTCAGAGAGAGAGAGAGACACCAGCACATATGATTTGATTATAGTGGTGAAGGTTTTGTGCAAAACGAACCACACTTTTCCAAAGGTCGAATAAAGAGACCTGGTGCAATAAGTGCCACGATGAACCCAAACGACACTCTGCAGGTTTTAAATTCAAAGTTGTTCTTCATCTACTCTAGTTGCCATCCAATGCTATAGAGCCCAGTCTGTACTGATATTTACCCTAGCTGGAGGGAAGTGAAGAGGGTTAATACCTATGCCAAGTGTATTAGCACGTAAGTGAATGTAATGAATTCGTCTGGAAATCGAACACGGCTCTCTGTTTCCTCAATCGGATGATATATATATATATATATATATTAAGTAAAAGACGTAATTAGTCATCACATAATCGTTTAGGATAAAGCCTCATTGGAATATTCCCAACCAACTACTGATTGTGTGTGTATTTAATTTTAATTCAACAGATTCATGCGCCAATGCACATAGATGAGTCCAATTATTTTTGTCTGAATTTATTCTCAAGTTTAAACAACGTGCCAAATCTCTAAATACCGAAAAACACAAATGATCAAACTTAATTTTCGTAAAGAAAACCCATCCCCATTCAATACTGTTTCCATTGAGCTCATCAATCATCGTTTTCAGAGCGTACACACTGCTCCACATGTTTGATGAACAAAATTTACAATTATTGACAGAACTGTATCGCTTTTTTCATTACAACTGCGTCAGAGAATATCGCAGTTATAGTTATGTATTTTGTATATTCATTTCAAAATAAAACTATAACTAAGTCTTTTTATATAAAGGGATCACTAACTCTATAAATATATACATATATCAACTTTCCTAGAATGTTCCGTTGTCTTTTACTCAATCATTTATTAGCTAAGAAAACACAACCTGCACCACACCAAAAGAATATACGATATTGCGCTGTCAGTAGCAATCTTATGTCTTATTGCATCGAAAACACCCAGCCATGTATTTTCGAAAAGAAAATACATAGCGTACAGTTGTGAGACTACCCACCTCTGCAACTCGTTGCACAAAGATATAGACCCCACGTCTTAGAATTTCTGTGCGGCGGATCGAGCGAGAGGCAGGCTCACAGGCAAAAGAAAAACACAACTACAAACTTGGGTAGGACGAAAAGAGGAGGGAAGGCGTGTGACCTTTTTGTGGATGATAACTCTGGGCTGATTCTCGGCTGGCGAAAAAAAATACATATCTTAGCTAACAATGTCCGGCTGCTAATGGGTCGCTCTTCGTTGTTACGTGCTCCGGCCTAAATCAACCTTCCTCGAACCTAAACTAAGTCTAACTAACTGACGTGACCCAAAGCGCTCCCGTATATATGCAGAATCCTCTTTCATCATTTCCGGACAAGGGACACCCACGAATAAACCCATAACTTTTTCATGACCATTTCTCCCTTTGAAGAAAGTGGACATAAAAATATTTTTTAGCCTAGCTGACTCCGATTCAGGGACATTAAATTCAGACCCTTTTCAGTTTTGACCAGTTCACTATCTTCGTATTTTGACAAGTACTTAACACTCATCTATCCTTTTGGCCATATGTCCAAAACATGTTTTTATCTAGATTCCTAATCTAGTCATTGGATCTTGAAGTTTCATACCCAGGTCTAATCTAACTAATCTTCTCACACATATGTGTGCGCGCGCACGCACACACAGATGTGGGGGTGTATATATACACACACACAGATGTGCGGGCGCACACACACACACGCGTGCGCATATATCCAACTCATAGTGTCACACAGTATAGCAGGTGGGAAATTATTATTCTGTGGGCTATTTGAAACTCTGCTCAACAAAATCCATTGCAATTAGCAAGAAAATTGGGGATTGGATAATTACCACTTTATGAAATATCATCGCATTTGAGTAGGAGCAGCAACGTTTTGATTTCGCCGACGGATATAATGACTAGAACGATTGTGTAAGAAGAAGAAACGAAATATTATTGAGTCGAATGCCTCATTGAAATTGTCAAATTTTTCTGAATATATTCTATAAGCAATCACCTAAGAATGCGCTAATGTATGTATGTATATATCAATTCACTCCAAACAAGTCAACAAAGCCAATAATGCACTGAGGAAAATATATAAGAAAAATATTATAGGAGGTCCATAACAATAATATAACATACATTAAGTAGAAGATAACAATTGGCATTGCGTTTCAATTTTGGAATATCCTAGTTAACTGGAAAACAAGAACACGGAAAATAATTCAACAAAGGAGAAAAATGAATTGTTAGTACAAAACATACGGTTACATAGAGCCATTTCAAACGAAAAATGGCGATATCTTGCCGCCATTATAATACTGTGCACAAACTGATAGAATCTAGGTAACATAGAGGAGAATATATATATATATATATATATATGTGTGTGTGTGTGTGTGTGTGTGTGTGTGTGTGTGTGTGTGTGTGTGTGTGTGTGTGTGTGTCTGTGCTTGTGTGTGCTTGAAAAAATCCGAGACACTTATGCACTAATGTCACAGATTCCACGGAATCTCTGTTGGATTTATGTACACAAATGCTATCTTCACTCTCCCGATCGAAATTCCACTACCGACTCTATGATGCAGACACCATTAATTTTTTTTAAATACTTAAATTTATCAGGGACAATATTTCTCTTTAAATTATTATTATTGCAAAATTACAGCAAACAGTACAAAATTCATGTTGTTCAGTATTTCTTCTAGTACTTTTCGCCCATATCAAATATGAAAGATTTTCAGAATCTTCGATAAATTTTTGTTAGTCACATTCTGACCGTTTTAGTAATGTTACGCATGACATCATAAGTTTGATATATAAAGGTATATAAATGCCACGATGTAGATAAAAAAATGTTTTGTCCATGACACTGCCAACATTTTCTTATTTTTAATTGATAAGAAATTTGTCAGTAGGCGTAACAACAGAATAAATGTATGAAATTTTGATATTTCATCCACAATTTTGAACGATCTGTGCAAAATATAATTAAAATACAAAATAGAATTAGTTATACATTGCTGGTTGATGATAATTGGATATAATTAGTATATATATATATATATATATATATATATATATATATATATATATATATAATTGTGTGTAAATATAGATATGGACGTATGTGTAATTGTTAATATATGAGTCTTAATTATTTCTTAATTATGTATGTATTGTTTATGTCGCTTTTTCTCGGTCTATGTGAAATGTCAATTCTGAATTCGGTGACACAGTAGCTTTTATATATTATGAAATGGACAAAGTCCCAGAGTTATTTTAAGACATTTTTATGTTTAACTATAAATCTATATGAAGTTGCCCTGAAGTTGGGAAAAACTGGACTCCTCTGAGAATATGACTTGCTTCCATTGGTCTGAAGACCAGGTATTGTGATCTCTGCACCACTTCAACCTCTTCTGAATGTTGCAAGTGAAGAGAAGAGGTTTCCTTGCGGCGGCTCTTCCATGATATCCTGCATTATGGAGCTCACGACGAATAGTTTTAGTAGAAACTGAACTATTCAAATGATTATTCAACTCAGCGGTCACTTTGGCCGCAGTAGTCCGATGATTTTTCGCCTCATTGCGTTTCAATTCACGTTGGTTCCTGACAGTTAGTTTGCAAGTCTGTTCCGAATTGCTACAGTTGCTAGGCTTTTGCCCTGTTTCTCGAATTGCGTCATAGTTCTTGGTATGGTAGCTCTTGAAAACCAAACAGTTTATCAAGCTTAGTGATCGAGGTTCCTACCAGGCGAGCTCCAACAATTTGCCCTTTTTCGAACGCAGAGAGGTCACGCATTTAGCTTAAATTTTACCAAATTCTAAAAATAAATAAGCCCAAAACAGTAAATTAGATAGATAAACGTATTTACAATGGATACAACCTGAAATTACGAAGTTTTACTTGAAGTTCTTAGTATAATAGGTTTTTAAAATATATGAGTGGAATTTGCACCTGTTCCAATTTATTTTGTCCAACGCCTGTATAGGTTCTTACAGCAGCCACCCTCTTGATCGAGGGTAGCACAACCTCCGCAAGGCCTATGAGGTAGGCCTCGTTGTTGTGTCTGATACTTCTAGGAAGATGAATGATGATATAATGTTGCCATTATTATTGATCACTTCAAACACCATGATATTGACGGGATACATCATCCATCTCTTTCCGGATCCTCTGCACTGTCATCTGATTTGCACGCAAATACTATGAAATGTTCATAGTTGATTTTCCAGCGCGAATGCCAAGCAGTGCAGCATGCTCTTTCCAAATTTCAGGTTGTGTGATTTGTGTCATGGTGATCTTCTTCTCACAGACCGTACCCAACTCACCCTGCTATATTATGCATTCAACAACTCTAAAACAACACACATGCACGAAATAAAAAAATTAAATTACGACAATTAGATGAACGCATCCTTTACAATATATTTTTATAATTTATAAATAATAATAATAATAATAATAATAATAATAATAATAATAATAATAATAATAATATCAATGGCAGATACAAACTTAATTAAAACTAAAAATAATTTGGAGTATTTGTAAACATTAGGTTTACCCCCATCTTAATTTCCATATGTTAATCAATAACCTATGTTTCATTATTTTCAAATTTATTCCCATTTCATAAACTATTCATTCTCTTCAATTATGACCATTTGATTTTTAGCCTTTTAATTTCTTTTGAAAATCCTGTAATTATTTTCCTAAAAGCAGTATAATATTTTATAACATTTTTGTTCACCCTTTTCTTTTGTTTTCATTGCATTATAACTCTTCTTTGTTGTCAGGTCTGTGTTAAATAAATTACGGCTAACAAATGCCCGGTCTGATAATTAATAGAAAATCAATTCGAAAAAGAAACTAAACAAAGAATATAATATGCATGTTTTGCGATTTAATGAGTTTTCGAGGCTGCGTGTTTTTAAGTGTGAGCATATTTTATTTGTATGGAATTGACAAGATCTGTGTATAGGAATTCTTTGTTGTAAATCGCTAGGATTGTAAATCGCTTGTTACGTGAGTTAAGCTGTTTGATTTTAAGCATGTACCTTTCACTCCACTTGTTCCAGTCATTTTTTCATCTATATTCATCATTTTTAACACTCGTTTTTAATTTTCAATTATAATCTTATTGAATTAAATCAGTATCGATAAAAATATTTATATTCATATTAGATTTTCAGCATTAATACGTTTTTTGACGTCATGTTTGTTTTTCATCCATAATTATTTGTTATTGAATTTTTTTCTCACTGAGTACACAATATGTTTTTTACATGGATATCCTTTGATTTAATCAAGATAGGAAATAAATGAGCAATCTGAGAACGCAGAGAGCAGAAATGTGCTCTTGTTGAGAATCCCATGGACTAAAAATATGAGAAACGAACAGGAAAGGTATAAGGACAATTGAAGTAAAATAAATACTAAAAAGTCAAGATAAGAAAGGGACAGTTAATATTATCTAGGGTACATTCATTTTTTCACATGAGCAATTCACTTCGACGTTACCAATTTAAGCGCAGTATACAATTGACAGGTCGGTGTCATCATTTTATATTTGAAATAGCTGTCTATAAATTCTATTTTAAGAGTTTCTTCTCTCGCATGTAGAACTATCTTACATCATCTTGATTTCCAATCAAATTTGATATTTAAAGATTTAAATGCAAAGCCTATCAACATTTTCTGTTTGATGAATACCTGTTTTTTATTGTCCTCTCTCTTTAATAGGTTTTGTCCACAGATTCTTTCATATTAGGTAATTCCTCGCGTGTTAGAGTTTTTATCATGTTGTTTAGGGTGAAATGTTTAAAATAATTTATATTGTGGCAAGAGATCGCGGAGAACCTGAATCACACTGATTAACATGCAGAAGAAAGAGGAATAAGTGAAGAAATCGGTAAACTATCTAAGGAACTTTTAAAAATAAATGGCAGAATATGGATTGGGAGAAAATAAATGGCAAAAATTAATAAGAGGAACAAATAATAGAAAGCTGAAGAAATTCATGCCTGCTATCTTTCTGAAAGCACATGTCAATATTGAAGAAAGAACCCTGCAAACGTTTTGTAAATAAAAGGACATTTTTCGTCATAGCTCATAACGATCACCCATTTAAATTTACGTCATATAAAAATATACCTCCAGATTATGTGGCATTTGAGTTGAACGGATATTTGCGTCTGATTTAGAGCTTTAAAGGATTTGACATGTCGTGAGTAAAATGTAATCTTAATTTTTTCTGCATATTTATATTATTGATAATTTTGTGTATGTGAGCGATTGTATATCTATATAAACTGAGCATTACTGACAGATATCTGCTGGAGCTACCCAATCCATAATTTTCGTGGTTGACAGAGTTCAAATATATATACGTGTCTTGTTGTGCAATTCGTTGTTTTCAATTCTGAAGATCATTTCTTTTAACGGAAACTTCGCAGTATTGTCCCTATACTACCTTTATTTCCATCGAAAATATTCACACGAGCCATGTTGTTTATTACTAAGAGTTCATATATTTACAGAAAATGCATGCCATGACGTGTATAAAGGGTCGAACGATCCTTATTTTATTCTTATCCCATTGGTAGGAAGGAAAACTTACTCAGATTAAGGCGAAAATTAAGCTTCCCCGATCAATACAATCTTAAACTCTTCAATGTAGGATAAATTTATCTATCCTACATATATTTGTAATCTGTTTTTACTCCCTCCAATTACATCAAGAGGCTAACGAACAGATCACGTTTAAACAGTGGTTCTCGTACGAACACCGAATTTACAAAATGTGAGAGAAAGAGAGAGAGAGAGAGACAAATAGTGCCTTTAAACAGATTTTTCTCCGATTTTGCTTGGCAATCGACGCACCCCGTAGCCGAGAGATCAAAGCACTTCATATATACAGTATTTATATTAGTCGGACTATTGTCCTCATCTTTGTCGCCATATTTGTCACAACGTTTCGGCCGTTGTACGCTCCGGCCTTCTTCAGGTGGTTGAAATTTCGAACTGAACCCTTTATTTCGATCACTGGGGTAGACTCTTCTAGTTTCACGAGCCATGTTTGATGGATGTCAGTTATCAGTTATCTCCTGCTAATTTTCCCTCTGAAAGTTCTCTACTCCACTGCTTAACCGGGTATTGAACTCACACTCTTTGGGTCTGTCACTGGATCTAACCAACGCCTTTATCCACTGTGCCATGTGTCCTTCAGGGTATGAATTTCTGGGTATTATAAAGCTAATGTTTTTCAGCAACCATTTTTTAACAGTGCTCATATTGCAATTTTGCTGTTATCATTGCATGTTTTACCAGAGCTCATATTGCAACTTTGTTATCATTGCTTTTCTCTGGCACTCCTTATTACTGGTTCCCATATTGTAATTATTTCTATGCTTGATCGACTCAGGAGATTTTTGTGGCGTAGCATATGTGCTGATTCCTTAAGTTTACGAATTCTCCAATGGTGTTCCCTGTCTATGATTTCAACAGGATCCCACAGGGGACGGTGATCTCCCTTCTCTCTCCATATGTGGTCAGCCACGCCTGATTTTTCTACTTCCCCTCGCGTTACATCTTGCTGGTGTTCCTGAAGCCTTACCTTGAGGGGGCGGCCTGTTTCTCCTTTATATTCCTTTCCGCAGCTGCATGGGATAGCGTACACACAGTCTTTAGTCATGTTCTCCTCTATGGGGGGTCTCACTCGAGAGAGATATCTGCGAAGTGTTGTCACACTTTTGAAGGTTGTCCTGATGTTATATGGACCGCAGATCCTTTGTATTTTCTCTGATAATCCCTTCACATAAGGCAGGCAGACTGTTTTCTGAGTGTTGTCGTCCTCCACCTCCTCCTCTTGTACCCGCTTATCCCAGTTTTGGGGGGCTGCTGCCATGTACCCAGGGTAGTTGTTACGTTGTAGGGTACTGCTTATACTGACCAAATCTAACCTCTCTGGGTCGCCACTTATGACTTTTGCTCGGTGTTGTAAGCAACGGACGATCCCTTTCTTTACGCTGTATGGATGGTGGCAGTTGAAATTGAGGTACTGTCCGGTGAATGTCGGTTTACGGTATACGGATGTCTTGAGCCCATGCTCTGTTCGAGATATTAGTACATCCAGGAATGGGAGTGTGTTGTTACTCTCTTTCCCCATTGTGAACTGTATCGAAGGTCATATTGAGTTCACATGGTCCAGTAGAACCTGCACATCTTTGGCCAGAGTATGAAGGTGACATCTACGTACCTTAACCATATAGTTGGCTTTAGAGATATAGATCCTAATGCCATTTCTTCAAAGTATTCCATGTATATATTCGCCATTGCTGGTGATAATGGCGAGCCCATTGCTAAGCCCTCATCCAGTCGATATATGTGTGATCCCATTCCGAAGTGTGTTGTTTGTGTACAGAAAGTCAACATCTACATCAGATTATCTATTGGAATACTGGTCCGTTCTTCTAGTATATAAATATTACGTTTATCATATAGCATCCTATTCATAAGTACTTCTACCTCTCTCTCTCCCTCTCTCTCTCTCTCTCTCTATATATATATATATATATATATATATATATATATATATATAATGAAGTGCTTTGATCTCTCGGCTATGGGGTGAGTCGATGTCCAAGCAAAATTTGAGAAAAATCTGTTTAAAGGCACTACACAGATTAGGCTTGAATTATATATGGTGCGATGGGTAAATTGTCGCAAACTTGCATTTTTAATTTTCTCGCATAACGTTGCTTGTTTTTAATGTTGTCGATTGCACAATATAGTACGTTAAGTTGAATCCAACTGTGAGAAAAGAGCCCCATAACGCAATTCACTCCGACAGAAATTTGGAATTTGCGCAGGAAGCCCCAATATGTACATTTCAGTGTGTTGGACGCCAATCTGAGGGCAGCACATAGAATCTGGAAAGAGTTGGATGATATATACAGTCAACATTATGGTGTTTGAAGTGATCACTAATGAAGGGGACGTTATATATCCATTCATCTTCCCCAGGGACACCGACTCAATACTGAGGCCGACATTATTTACCTTGAATACTGTCCTTGTTCAATATGGTATCTGCTGGGACACACTATGTCTGGCAACAGAATTCTTCTCCATGCTACTGAAGCAGAAGAACCCATTCGTCGCTGTCAGACTATTATTGCAACCACAAAAGCAAAATCTGGCAACCTAACTCCTCACCCTACAACACTGTTGATTATTATGTATCATGCGCAGTTGAGCGAGAGACCAACAAAATTTCTTGTAACACCAAAGATGAACTAAAGACATCGATTATGGCTGCATTAAAGTACTTAAAAAGGATACAATCCAGATGAGATGCAGATAATCTGGTGACTGTGGATGACGCTAATAGCGGTTTTATTGAGTAAATTTACCCTTTAGTATTTAAGTTATTCTTGCGTAAGTATTAGATATATCAGTTAAAATGAGATGTCAGTGTTATTTTCTCTTTTGCATAATTCATATGACAATTCATCCAGAGTAACCTATATATGATGGACTCTCCAGTCGAACTCGACGGATGAGGGTCAGACAGTTCAGTTCCCAGAAACTGAAAGCCCGACACCCACACAGGATTTGATTATAGTGGTGAAGGCTTTGTGCAGGGTCATCCACACTTTTTGGAGGGACGAATACAGAGACCTGGTGCAACGAATGCCACAAGGTCCCCAAACGACCGGCCTATGGTTTTGAATTCAGTTGTCCTTCAGTTTCCATCCAAGGCTATAGAACTCAGCTATTGCCCTGCTATTTACCCATAGTTGGGGGGAGAAGAAGAGGATTCACACCTTTCCCAAGGGTATTAGCACGTAAGTGAATGTAATGGATTCGAACTTGGCTCTCTGATTCTCCAAACCGTTTTCCATTACTGCACCGTTCCTCCTATATATATATATATATATATATATATATATATATATATATATATATATATATATATATATATATATATATATATATATATATATATATATATATATATCTTTCATTCATTTAGATTATCTTTACCTTCATGTATACTATCTCCATTGCTTTTCCTCCTGGTCAATTTTTCGGGGAATTCACTGTAATTGCCCCTGCTAAAATTGTTGACAAGTTCTTGTTGATATTCGCAATTCTGAGAAAGTGAAAACAGGATTTCTACGTCGCTTCTCGCTTTTCAGCCATATAAATTGCATCTAATCGCGTGGAAGTTCATTGAAAGGATCAAACAAGAACTGCTGCTGCTGACTTTCTTTCTTATTCTGTCACTTTGTTTTGAAGAAAGTATATTTAATCTTCTCTCACAGAGGTTCACACTACAAGGACATCGTACTTCACTAAAGATACTAAAAATATTGTATTTATGCTAAATTATTTTCAGTATATTTAATAACTTAAACGGCTATTAAATAGTCGTTTTTTATGCTAGGTTTTATAGTTTTTTTTTCATAATGATTTTTTCTGTTGAGCATTTCACTGACTTTCGTATTTTATTTTCAAATCTTTCACAGGAGATACTTCTGAAATTTTCCAATTATCGATTCTGTTATTTGTTTTGTTTTTCGTTTTATTTTTTTATTTACAATTTGGGATCTGGTAGCACTTTTAGTTATTAGAAATCAAATTGCCGTATTTTAACAACGGACACCCTCAGAGATGAGGAAAATACAGGGACGCGTTAAAATTTTAAAAAATGATTTAATCACTTATTAAGTTGCTGGAAACATTTCAAAATATTTCTGACATAATATTATATTCCTATACATCGATTACATTATATAGGCATATATTTTCGTCATTTGTATGAAATTATGCTACCATTTAATTAAATTCAACTTTTCCACGTTCTATGATATATTTAATTTATGGCTCCCTTTGTAGATATGAATTTGCATAGAGCAAAATCATTTCGTCTAAATGTGCGATAACAAAAGAGAGGCCAAGATGAAACAAATTTAAGAAACTTGGATGTTCGCGCCCGTAAAAAGGATAGATTCACAAAAAAACGCAATCGGTGATTTCGTATGCGTGCATTTGTTTGCGCGCTCAGAAGTTTGGTGTTTATTCAACAAAAAATTGCATCTCGCTGAGGTTGAAATTTAAAACAACGACGATGAAGAAATGGAATAAATTAGTTACAGGAGATATCCCAACCCATAAATAACAACCCAGCTTAATAATCAGTTCATTGCTAACTTTCAGCAATCTTTAGAAAGTGACTCCAACACTATTTTTAATTCCATTTTGCTGTATAATTGTTCGAAATCATGTAGTCTATATATAGTTGATGAACAATGTTTAAATCTTTGGTACGATCGAATTTTATTTTGATATCATCAAAATGACGTCACCGAGAAAGGAATGCCAATAATTTTATTGAATGTTATCATTATTGAGATACAGGAAACCGTTTGCCAGATAAATTGAATGTTGCAGCCGCATATGGTCTGGTGCTACTGCTATATATTTCGATATTCTTGATTAAATCCAAAGAAGTATAAGCAATTTTATTGGTTTTAACCTGCCATCTCAGCTTCAGTCATATCCTTACCGCCGCAACGTAGCGTATTTTTTATGAATACATTCATGTTAATTGTGTTGACTAGCTTTACCCTGCACTACCTAGACTTTCGGAATTTTAGCCCTGTATGAGATTGGTGGCAAGATCTCAAGATTTTACAGATAAAATGGCTACATGTAAGCATCTGTGCTATACTAACAGCTTCTTCCTTCTTGTGGAACGCTTTCCGGCGTCTTGCTTCTCTGTCAACTTCGCGTTTAAATCTTTCATGATAATTGTCACACATTATTTCTGTCTTCTTAATTCTTGTTCTTTATTGTTTTCTCTCCTTAATAATATTTTCTCATCCTCAGCTACCTCTTGTGTATTATTATTGCCTTTCTTGTGGGTGAAATGATTAGTAAATACATACACACACACACACACACACACACACACACACACACACACACACACATATATATATATATATATATTCGGCAGTTTCCACATATATATATATATATATATGTGTGTGTGTGTGTGTGTGTGTGTGTGTTTGTGTGTTTGTGTGTGTGTGGTTTAATGTATTCAATATTTATGGCCGAAATTCTTCAGTATCAGCGATAGAGTGTATAAAATATACTAATATACACCCAATTCAACAATGAGTTCCAACAGTCTGTTTCGTGCATGAACGCACTCTCTAAGACAAAAGATTGCCTGAAGATTGAGTTCAAGTTGAAAGAGAATACCTTTACTCGGCGTTGACCTCAGTGTCCACTTTTCTAATCATTTCACCCCAAGCAAGGCTGGTACGCAGGCGATTATAGAGAGAGAAGAAGAAAGAAAAGACTGGATATAGGGTGAACCGAGGAAAGGATAAAGGCTGAAAGGGGTTCAAAGAGATAATAGATGGTGATTGACGTTACATTTAAGTTTCTGAAATTTGCCGTTATCAGTAGAAATGGTTAAATTTAGCTAACTCGAAAGTAAAATGGTGGGACTAGATGCCAATCTAGTAGCAAAATCTCGTACTTCGGATACCAGGGGAAAAGTTCGTCAGAGCAGTTGCCAGGAAATGACAGAGGAAAGCCACGTCAAGTCGGTGAGAAAGCGAATGAATTCGAAATCCAATTCAGGATCGATTACAATGCAGATGCTTCATTGGATTTTGTCAAGAACCTCGAGATGAGTAGCACGAGCACCAGTCCAGATAAGGCAACAGTATTCAGTGAGAAGACGATTGGTAGATTTTACATGTTCAAAATGTTCACTGACGAGAGAAAGTCTGGCAGAGCACAGTGACCAAACGTTCCTTGCAGTAGATGCAGCTATTGATTCGATGTAGCTGTTCCACTTCAAGTCAGTTGATATCCTGAAACCAAGAAAGTGCAGTGAATTGCTCTCCATGATTCTAGCACCAATTATACTGATGGAGAGCAGACAAGTTTCTATATGGTGCTTAAATGAGAGCAGTTTGGTTTTAGAGGTATTACAATTTACGATCCACACCCTGCCCCAGTTAAACATAGATTGGAGATCATTTTCAAGTGCAACGGCCAGGTTAACTTTGCCAGCTCTGACGGATTTGCTTTTGAGACGAGTAAATGTTAGTGTCTTCTGTGTAAACCTTCTTGGGAACTGATAACATCAGGGAGAACATTGATGAAGATCAGAAACAGCGTAGGTCACAGGTTAGAAACTTTAAGGGCACCCGCATTAGTGTGAAAGGATCTGGAATAGAACAAGTTGAAAACAACTTACACTTCACGATTTGATAGTAATGCCGTAGCCCTGGAGCATACCAAGCCCTGTCCAACTAATTCGAGATAAGTAGAGGTACAGTTCCAGCTTTACTGCTATTAACAAGCGTTTGATATATATATATATATATATATATATATATATATATATATATATATATATATATATATATATATATATATATATATATTCAGTGATGTCTGCTAGTACATAGACCTAATAAAAAGAAGCCATATTGTTTGTCAGAAAGTATTTTGTGAGATGCTTAGCCATTTCAGCATTGATTAATACCTCGAATATTTGCCTAAAAGCGTTAAGAGACTAATAGGGCGATATGGAGAGGTTATAGAGGTCGCCAGAGTCCTTAAAAACAGGAATTACAGACGAGAAATTACAAAAAGCTAGAAAACAGGAAGCAGAGAGGCATTCGTTGTAGAGTTTAGAGAGAACTGGAGTCAGCTCTGGACCATAATTATTTAGAACGATGGCTGGAATACCGTCACTTCCGCTTGCCTTACGAGAATCTAATTTGGAAATAATATCTGAGACCAGTGGCGGTTTTTTTTTACGCATATCAATTAATAGTAGCTCTAACCTATAGAGGAAATCAGAAGTGGGTACTACAAATGATTGTTGAATTGTAGTGTTGAATTGGAAGAGAATTTCCGAGCAAGCATTCATCCTTATCTGCTGTAGATGTCAGGTCATTCCTTTGATTGAATAGAAGAGGGAATGATGTTTTCCTGTTGTTCCGAGCCCTCTTGGAGAGCTGCCAATAATCTATAGATTGGAACCTGCGAGATGCTAGACATTGGTTCATTCTAGCAGCAAAAAACATTTTCGCTACTTTGAGGACACGCTTGCACTCATTACGAGGAACACTCATATTGCTTGGATGTATAATAATAGATTTCCTTTACAAGAGCAGATGCATTTAAATATATTACTATATATTAAAAAGTGCATTATTATTCATTTTTATTCTAAAAATATTAAAAATCAGAAAATAATTATTATACTTTCTATATATGTTGTCAAGTGAGGGAAATTTATTTGATGTTATTTTAACAACGCGGAGTATTAATCTTCAGCATTTAACAACGTCACCATAACCTTGTTTATAACCTGTAATATGAACGTTCTCTTTGGGGTCAGGCAAGCAGCCGATTACAGTAACGTCACCACAGTGTCACATATACTCCTATTAAAACGTATCAGCAATGTCGCAAGAATATTTTTTGCTGGAATAGATCCGTTACACAACGACTTATGTTCAGTTCCTCAAACGCACTGCTTACATGAGTGTCATTTTTCAGAATCTTGAGGTAATGAATGGCATTATGCAGATCTCAAATACAAGCGGTGTTGATGCTAACCTCACTGAAGTTTGCGTATCTCTAAAAATGTTTATTATTGCATCAGCTGTACAAATGTCGCTTCTCCAGATTGTATAATTGTCAGATTTTACGATTAAAACTGTTATACTTTTTTGCATTACATGGTTTTATTATCAGAATATATCATGCTTCAGATATGTAGTTACCTGAAACGGTTCTGTATATAGCTAGATGTTAGGCGGATAGCACATTACACTGGTGTCCCTGGATTGCTTGCTATCGGAGATGCCTGTTGGATTTGTTGTATACATTTGGAGATGCATCCCCAGAAAAAATCTAATTCCTCTTCTTCTCGATAATATTTGTATTTGAAATGAAACCTATGTTAAACTCTTTTCGATTACATGATGACGCCGATTTTATTTAATATTGAATGCATTTCTCGAGCGAGTAGTTGGAAATGCTCTGCACTTCTGTCTTTCAAAGTGAAAGTTAAATAATGGGAACGTAATTAAACACTTTCCTCGAAAAGATTGTGAAAAAATGTTGGACAAAATAATTTCGAATATTTCAATAAAAATACAACACCCAGAATTCGACCATGTGAAGATAGTATGCTCAAAGGTCATGGCGCTAATCTTAGTGCTCCTTATAAATCAACATTAATCACTGAGAAAAAAAAATCCTTCAAGAGTAGATATTACGTCATTTATTTTATACAGTGTGATTTTTTGATGTGTGAATGAAATGTGATACCATGAGAAACAGTTATTGGGAAAACACTGCGATACAAACACTTTATACAAATCAATCTATGAGCGCCGTGACTCTGCTATATTTGGGCAGTTCTTTTCATCAAGTCCCTTCCTATCACCAGTTAACCAACTATTTTTATTTTACTACTGTGTTTGAAAACCATCGGCTTCAATTCGACTAATCTCTTGTTTCATCTCTTATAGTGTCTTCATCTCCAGATCACCTTTTTTATTAGTTAATGCTGTCTATCATATCTAATATTCTATGTTATACGTGGACTATGTTGACCATTTTCCATATGGTAAAATCAACCATAACATTCCCCTTTCCGCATATCCTTGCGTGTTTAGGAGGTTATTTTAATGCGAGTTTGTTTATTTCTGCATGTTCTATGTATAAAAAGATGAGATCTTGCCGGCAGTCTAGTTCTGCACATAAATCAATAACGTTTAAGTACCATAGAGGAAAATCGGCAGAACAATTACCATGAAATTATTTATCGAAAGAGGAGAGGGAAGCTATGTTACGGCGGTGGGACTGTGACGTGGCAGGTGAAAGTGACGTTGTAGATCCTTCTTTGTATTACATAAAGCATCTCTAAACATATAACAGGAGCACCAGACCATATGTGGCAGCAATGTTCAAATCATGGACGAATGCTAGGCTTATAAATATGGACGCTAGATTCTGGAAAACTGTCTAGCACGAAACCTGGAACCCATTTTCATAGAAGCGGACCTAGCAAGTTATTCAGTATAATTTTGTACTTCATGTCAGCGGAAAATCTTACTCGGACAAGGCTCAATCATTCACTTTCTTGGAGATTAGCATCAGACATTGTGATGGAAATAATACATATATATATATATATATATATATATATATATATATATATATATATATATATAGTTATAGTTATAGTTATAGTTATATATCGGGTGTTTCATTAAAACGGATCAAAGTCAGCAGGAAATAAATCAGTGCTATTGGTGAAAATTTATTTATTTCTCTATTGGATCTTGTTATGTAAGTCATGGTAATTATGTGTAAAAAATAATATCGTCCAAATGTCCCCTACGTCTTCGGCGGCACAACTCCAATCGATGGTCAAAGTTTTTGATGACGTCTCTGTATAGTTTCTCTTCGATATCACAAATATGCCGTATTATCTAACCTTTCAGCTGATGAATCTTTGTTGGCTTGTTGGCATAGACCTTAATTTTAAGATGACCCCAAAGGAAGAAATGTAAAGGCTTCAAGTCGCACGATCGTAGTGGTTAATTGACTTTACTGTTTCGAGAGATGATGCGACCTGGTAACTTTCATTCAGTTTCCGTTTGAACTTCCATTTTCGTAATAGGCTTCGATAACTTTAACACGTTGGTTGATTGTTAATCTTCCCACGGTTGAAATTGCCAAAGACTTAATTTGTTCCATCTGAAAGAAAACCAAACATTCATTAGACGATTAAACCTAATTCACATTTAAAATCGTTCCAAGTTATTGGAACACCATATATATATATATATATATATATATATATATATATATATATATATATATATATATATATATATATATATATATATAGTCATTTAGTGTTAAAGATCAGCGAGTACAAGGCTCCAGAGCAATTTGTGGTGGAAGTTTACTGAGTGACATTTGTAACATACACCCATTTAGCAGGTTGTTTCACAATGTTGCATTTCTTACGCAAACGCTATCCGAGTGGAACTTCCTTCTGAAAATTTCAATAAAATGATCATCTGATTTTTTTAGAAATGCAAATTAAAATCTCAAGTAAACACGCATATCCCCATAAGTTATTTGATGCCCATATATACATCATATTATGGAAATATTAAAATGTGTTACCATTTTAAGTCACTTTTAAGAGCAATAGTCAGCCGAAGAACACGAATTCATTCTATTATGGAATAATAGAATTGGAACACATTAGTAAACGATTGTCAACTGAAATTCTAATTATTTTAATTAAATCATAAATTTCAACTTTGGTTTTCGAAGTTATTTCTAAGTACCATGCAAGAAATTCATAATGGACAATTATGAGTAATTTTATATAAAATCATTTGAACACTTTTCTATAGACTAACTTAATAAAATATTCGATGACACATGTTTGAAAGAGTTATGGTTTCATTAATGATGTAGTTTACTAATCGATGGAGTTCCATGTATTGTTATGTCTAGAGTCTAGTATTGAGAAATCGGTGAGCTGCTTTTGAATTCCTATTGAGTTCGTTTACATTCATTTTCCGGCAAATGACATTTGGAAATTATTGAATTCAACTATTCTCCCGCCTGCTATGGGTTAAATAGCAGTTATGCCTCGGCTCAAAAGTCATAAATGTCAACCAGTCTAAGAAAAGAGCAACTCTGAATTCGAAGCCGTATTTAGCACTTGAGAAACTCACAATGACCGTCGTTTGAAATGATTATGGCGTTCACAGTTATCTTCCGTGCGCGGATATGAAGATGATTTCGAGTCATAAGGATAAGTTCAATAATTTGAAAACTGACCGTCAGTAAAGAAAAAACAATATCTTAATTATTTTTGAAATCTTAAATGGTATCTTCCTATGTTTTGATGTACATATTAGAGATGATTAATTTTGTAAAATCTAATTGAATATTCGAATTTTGTGAATTTAAAATGGTTCTCTCTATCCTGGCGATGAAACCAGAGATAGCTGGTAGATTCAAATGAATTTCTGTCATGTCATAAATTTTCAAAAAGAACATAATGAATCTTATAGATATTTAAAATAGGAATGACATTTTCATTAGAGTACTGAAAAAAATAACGGAGATATGTAAATTTAGCCGCACTTGGTAAGATTACAAAAAGCCAAAAATAAAAAAAAGATTAAAAATAATGAAATTAGCATTTCCTGTATATTGAGACTCATTTCTTTTCCTGGCAAATGCCCTCAAAAATGCTACTGCCTTAGCACTGAAAATTCAATTTGTAGAGAAGGTTTTTCTAACCCCCAGGAAATCCATTCACGAGATGCAAGCAATGACAATCTCTAGATATATAATATAAGCTTACAATAATCATTCATATGTAATAAATAACTTATATCGAATTATTATCATTCCATGGCTATTGATTTGTTGTTTTAAAGAATTGTTATTAATTACAAGGCAGCTTCTTACCAGTAAGGTAGGCGTGTCATTCATCTAAGCATTACATCCGGTATCACAAACCCAAAACTTGCCCAGTAATACTAGTTTACAGTTACGCTTCACATGTGCAACAAGAATACTATTCTTATTACTAAACTTTGAATAATATTGAAAGAAACTAGTTAGCTGAATTGGTCTACAGTTAATTCCAAATGTACTGTCAACTGCAAGTACCTAATACACATCATACATATACATACTCAAATATGTTTAAAAAAATATAGATATATAGCTAATTGTAGGGTTCATCTTAACACTTGTAGCTTTTTAGCATACGGGAAATAATGTAAACGACATATCCTTCAAATCATAAGCGGTTTTAGAAATCTATATCTTACTATACTATCAGTAACTTGACATGGCTTCCTGGAAATAGACTGAGGTCGATTCCCATTAACCTTTCCACGACTCAGACATTAGTGTCAACCTGTTGAGCTGGATACCATCGAAGATTGTACAGCCCGTGCCATGCAGCTATTTTACTCATGGCTAAAGAGAATATATTCTTATTCTTCAATATTGCAACATTTCTCTTCAGGACCTTGATTAAAATATCTCTTCGCAACGTCTTATCCGTTTTGCCATTTTCTTATCTCTCCCAATCCCTGCCTAACATTTATTTATACAACTCGTTAGGGAGGTTTTCCTTTCCTTTCCTCAGTTCATCTTGTTTTCAGTATGTCCTGTGAGTGCTAGATTCTCCAGGTCATATTTCCTCATTTTATGTCCTATGAATTTCAGTCGTCTCTTTCTGATTCTTATTATGAGCATCCTATTTCTTTCCAGTTTATTTTTCATTTCACCCATGCTTATTCCATAGGATTCTCAGCATCCTTATGTAGAATACTGGTAATGATCTGGCATCTCGTCTTCGGTTCATTTTCTCACTGTCCCAAATTAGATTCCCTGTGTTTTTTTTAATAAATACTTTCTTGCTATTTTTCCGATGAAATCTCTTAAATCCTACCTAGTTTCTATGAATTTAATATATCATTTTACAGTTGAGATGGCTATATGCATCCGGAAATTATATGCTAATCGTCTCATTTCTCGTATTTTTCGATTGTGGAATACTATTCCGTTTTTTGTTTTTCAGTCAAGTTTGATCCTCAAAAATGTAAATTGCAATTATTTTTCTACATAATTTATATCATTTTATTGCTCACGCACATGAATAATGTTTTGCTTATAGTAACACTCAGTAACCTCATGTGTACTAGTGGCGTTGTAGACTTTTTTGGTGCGAAAGTATTAAAAAAAGCAATAACTACAGTGTTATGCTGCGTCAAGTCTCTTCTTCACTGGAGATTGTACAAATTCACAACCAAATAAGGGCACTGATATTACAAAATAGTTTTGTATTCTTTATTTTTTTTTCTAAGGATATTTTCCCGTTTTTTAATACTTTACGGAGATTTTAGGAGGAATATTTCTCACTTTACATACACTTTTGGTTACATTAGTGAAATAAAATAAATACTGATGAAAGTGCATAGATACTGAGAAGATTTGGTGTCACATTATTATTAGTGTAATCTTTTATCGCAGTTTATTGAATATTTAAAAAGAAAGATGTTATAGACAAAATTGTACAACAATTTATGAAAACGAAGAATTAAAAATAATATATTATAAAATTTATAATACATCATAGTGACGTAGTCACTATGATGTATTATAAAAGTAAATATCAGAAGGATATTGACCTGTTTTAGCAGAGATTTATGAAATCGATAAATCATTCAAATTTTCTTCTCCAAGTTATTCATACGAAATTAAAGAACATCAACGCTGTGTCTATAATGGAAACGGCACCAACCAAATCTACAACAAATATTCTGTTCAGCTTGTCATTTTACAGTTATTTTCATTTGTCGAATGAATTTTTAAAAGTAATCGTCCACAAAGATGAGTATTGCTCTAGGTTAGAAATCTCTGTAAAGATAAAAAAATAATTGTCAACTTCAGTATATCTTAAAATAAAACGATTCACCATTCCGATAAAAATAAATATCAATCATGTATCACGAGTCATTTGCAGTATCGTGAGGAAGAGTATTAAAGTCGTTCAATAATTGTTACTTTTCTACTCGACTAAACAACATTTTGTATATATCCCTGGATCCTTACATTATATGGTTGTCAGCTTCATAAACTTACAGTCCATACTTAATGCAGTAAATTAATCATGGTAACTTTTCACTACTAAACCAGGTTTTATCAGAGAAAGACCCATGCATTTGGATGAAGGTGAAAATGCATGGCTTACAGAAAATGTCAATTGTTCGGGGGTTCGCACTAAGTGCGATCTCCATTTTATACTTCCCAAAATAAATACCAATAAACGTGTATGGATATCTACCGAAAATGTGTATATTTCGACAATGATACAAAACGAAAACGAATACACGACCGGTTTAAATTTTATGAAATAATTATTCTATGATATTAAATACAAATGAATAAATGTTCGACTGTGAAAAGGCGCACTATTTCGTTAAAAGGAGGGCCCAGATTCAAATGCCTACGTTTATTTTAAAAGCGAAATGTCCTACATACTGGACGGCTGAAAAGGTGATCTTCTCAGCTTGGTGTGTGACTCTACACAAAGACGAAGGAAAATATATTAAAACAAAATCATTCATTTTTAATGGTATCATTCAGTAGGTGATACTACTAATACGACTAAGACGACTACTACATATATCCAATAAAACAGTATTCTCAAACGTTGACAACGTTACAGACGAATATTGATAAACTAGCAGAGCAACTTCAATAACAAGACTCGAATTGAATAAAGTAGCATAAACATAATATATATATATATATATGTGTGTGTGTGTGTGTGTGTGTGTGTGTGTGTGTGTGTGTGTGAGGGGTGTATGTTTGTATGTGTTTGTAGTTAATAAATATATATTTGCCTTCAAACTATTATTCACATCTTCGTTGTTTTTATCTAATCATTTCGGCAGCTGCTCTCACCGGTCTTCCTCAGTTCCTGGGTAACATACAGGGAATTTGGAACGGCGCACTTTATTTAATTTACGAGGAGAGAGATATCTTCTAGTTCAATCTAGTTCAATCTCTGGGTGGGACAGCGTGTACTTGTACCTAGTGGAAACAGGCAAACATTAACTGAACAGTGCTTAATGCAATAGCCACTAAACTATATTCGTATACATGAGTAGTGGCTCCTCTTCAGTCTACCTCTTCAGATTAAATAAAGAGTTGATTTCAATGCATTACCCAGTTCGATATAAACCTGAGGATGCCCGGAGGGTACAATACATATATATATATATATATATATATATATATATATATATATATATATATATATATATATATATATATATATCCTGTTATTATTGCACCATCTATCAGTTTTGTGCCATACGTGATACACTCTTGAGCGATCATGTCTAATTGTGATTCTTCATTGATTAGTATATTTTCCGGTAATATGTTGCTGTTTCTTTCTCTCCTACTCTGGTTGCCAACCAAGGCAATAAAATCTAATCTACTCTTCTATTTAATCCATAGCTGGAGGAGAATGGATGGATTCATAAATTTGCTAAGTGTAATTGCGCGTAAGTGCATATTACAGATCTGACAGGAATTCGAATTACTGTTTCAGAACCAATAAACATTACACCACAACAGGCATAAACTCATTATATAGCCGTTATTCTTAGGGTGGAAATTTCAAACAATATTTCTTCACGACCGCATGTTTTAGGAATTCCATTCAGGCAGTGTGCATTGGCATATATAACCCCGAAAAATGATTTTTTTAATATGTTTATATCTCTTCTTCCGTAAGTTGTACCATATACATATCCATCTACATATTGTGTAAACATTTTCTTTTTTAATATTTTGGGAGAAATAAATATAGACGTAGTATTTGCGACTTTAATTACCCTGGGATATATGAAAACTTTCGGAAGTTCCTTGACAGATTTGGTCAAAAGAATGTGATTTAAAAGAAAAGTAAATTTGGTGACCTTCAAATGTTTGAAAATAAGAGATATAAATATAATCGCCACACTTAATTGGTTGATGAGGAATAAAATGTAAAATACGACTTTCAGAAAACCCTATTGTAGACTTCCACGCGTATATCGTACAGTGGAGCGAGCAGATACAATATGCGCGATGTGGACCACATGACAATCCATTTCTATCAACATGACGCCGTTCCGTAGAAGCGTACGATAATTTACACTGACGTCTGCCTGTAGAAAAGTCGCCATTTCTTCCACTTGCCTGCCTCCCAAGACATTATTCTAAGCAAACTGTCACGGATTTTCTGACCCAAGAAACGATAGCACGCTCCTCACCAGAATATACAGCAACGAAAAAACAAAACAACACAGACGCAAATCTGAAGACAAACGAACAATTTGTGCATTAACTGCTCTTTCTTCAAGATAAGCTAAAAGTAAAGCGCCTATAATTCTCGTAGCAGGTAACATTATATGTTCATGTCTAAGTTATAGCTTCAGTATAAGTGCTAGTATTGTTTGGCGATAAGCAATAATAAGAAACAGTATGGAACGAAACTTCACAGCGGATATAACACTGAAAGTAAGGATAGGGATTAGAAGTTCTTGATATCGTTAAAATGTGTTCATTTGCTCAGAATGTGGGAAATGATTAGTTTCGAGTAACGTCAGCACACCATGTACAACAAACATATATTCATTCATACATAATAAGGAATTAAAATACAGGCAAGTTTGAACAATATTAAAACAATGTTAACTGAGGAATGAATTAATAGGGATGGTGATCAAGGCAACAATGTTTGTCATCTGTTATGTTTTTTTAATAAAATTAATGCCTCGAAACATTAACACGTTTGAAGAAGCCTGCAAACGTGCGACAGATTTTTAGAGGAGTTAATGTTTATCAGTGTTTCACGCTGAACTTGTTAGCATTATTTCAACGAATATATACATTTTATCAGTAATCTGGCCTTTGTGATTTATTAATTTGTTTGAAACTGATGTTTGTCTTCCATATTCTTGTCAATTTGTCCATCGCTGCGGCAATACCTCTTAGATGCAGGTACCATCTTTAGATAAGATTGCACCTAAATATTTAAAACAGGGCACTTCCTCCAGTGAATTCCAGTTCATGTTGATGTTGACGCAAGTATTATTGTTTGTTCTATTCAACATTACCTTGGATTTCTCCGATCTGACCTCCATTCCATATTATCGTGCACTTTCAAGTCCTGGAGATCACTGTTACTACCTGCTATGAGGTCAACGTCATCTACAAAACGTGCGTTACAGATGGGTCTGTCACCGATAGATATTGAAGGATCATAGTCTTTCGAGATTTCCTGCATGATACTCTCTAGAAATAGGTTGGACAATATGGGTGAAAGTACACATCCTGTCTCACGGCGACAGATCTCCGGAATAATCCTCCTGTTTGTTTTCCAAGAATAACTGCAGTGGTTGCATCTTTATATAGAGCATGGATGATTTGGATATTTCCGTTATCTCCATTGAATTCTCTAAGGATGTACCAAAACCGTCATGCAATACACGATCAAATGCTTTCTTGAAATCAAGGAAGTTGGGGGACACGTCATTCTGATGTCGCATGTGTTTCTTTATGAGGATCCTACAGCTGAAGACCTGTTCCATTGTACTTCTTCCGGTTCCAAAAACTGTTCCTCTAATAGCAGTTCTTCAGCTTTGGATTTCGAACGATTCAGAATGATACGGAGCAGGATGACGGATCAAGATAATTATGCTATAATTTCGACACAGCCTGACGCTTCATTTCTTTGGCAGGAGTATTACAAATGACTGAGTCCACTCGTTAGGCCATTTCTTTTTTGTTCCCAAATCATCTGGCATAGTGTTGTTAAGACTTTGATGGTTACTTCACATCCATGATTTATCAGTTCAGAGGGAATATCATTTCATATTATTTTGAATGTATTACATTATCCCTACTGGATTATCATAGTATTACAGTCGTGTTTATTTTTAATATAATCTTTTATGGTCTTAGCGTACATTTAAATTATGGACTCATTAGAAAATGTTGTGCTCGTTTCTTTACTCGAGATGCTTTTTTTAATCTTACATTCATTATTTACTTGACTTTTGGTTTTATCATTTCTTTTATTTAACCTTATTTTACTTTCATCGCGTTAAGTCACGTCTCTGTTTTACTTATAATTGTTGCTTAATTAGCAATACGTTTTCTATTTTAAATATATTTGTTTTCACTTGTCACAATTAGTATCGACTAATTTACTCTATTTACTTTATTTATTATAAATGCATATTTATCTTCAACGTCTAATTTTATCATTCCTTAGTACACCTTATAAGAATCGTTGTCTGTTATGTTAGGTATATTACACATATCAATGTGATGATGCAGAATATATGGGTTGAACGAATTTGAGGTTGGAGACTAAGATTGATCCGTGTTTACCGGCTAATATCCGTCGAGGGCAGTGTGAAAATTTGCATACGCTTGTGAATAAGCCCGGTTCTGATACTGCTGAACACTTAATCAATAACCTTATTTATGCCTTGTCTTTCACCAGGCATTGTCTAACCATAATCAGCAGTGCGTATTCAGATTACCATCTGAGTATTCTTGAGATCTTTCATATTAATTCTTCCCTATAAAAGCAGAAGATATGTATGCGGGCTCTAAATTGCATCTGTTTGGGATTTATATTGCTGAATCCAAGGTCGTAGTTTTTTTTCCTGTTGGATACACACATGGATAAATTCTAAGGAGTGATTTCAAAAATATGCACGTATATTTTGTATATTTCGTTCCCTCAATATTTATTTTGCGTTATATATTTTCGATATTTTTCGAGTAATTTCCCTGTTCTTCCTGCCATTTGTTTTATATTTTTGTATATATTTATATATACTTTTAAAATGTCCATTTTTAAAGCTTTAGCAAAATTTACACACTATTTAATGCATTCTACATCACCTTGTCTTTCTTTTTAATTGTTTAGTTTTCTTTCACACATTATTGATTTTACTTTCTGTTTTGTTTGTTGATTTTGTTTATTCACCCAATAATTCCTCACTCCTTATATTCACAACGCTTATTTTCCATCACCATTTGCTTTGGTCATGGCTATTCTCACATCAATAAACATTTTCTCAACCCGCCTCACTTACTTTTTATTCATGATATTTTAGTTATTTCTTTCATATACTTATTTTTCTTTTCCTTTTAACTTACCCATTTGTCTTTATTACACTTCTCTTTTTATTTTCTTTCAACTTCAATGATTCATTCTTTTCTTCCATTTTCACACGTATATTCTCAATAATTCTTCGAAAAATGCTTTTTTTCTCTCTTTCTATTTTTCGCGGTTTTCATATCTGTTCTTTTGAATATTTCGTCACCTAATTTGAGTTTAGTCACTAATAATTTTTATGAGTTAGCTGCACCCACTTTTATTTTAATCGCTTCATTTTAAGAGGCTGACGTTTACAGAAAATGGGTTTCCTTCACTGCTCCCCTGCATATACAGCTCTGTATATACCCGTGTATAATTGTAGATGTGTGTGAATCTATATTTACTGTTTATTCAGAATATTCCTACGTAATTCTCAATAAGAAATCAATATGAGCTTTTGTTATAACAAAGACGTTTTTGCAAAATTATTTTTTATATAGTAGAAAGCAGAGCTACAAGAAAAAGTTCTCAAATCATAAATATTTCAAAACATGACTTGACACATATACCTTGTTCGTTCTCGTATTCAGGTCTTTTTTAAACTGCTACAATGTCCCGAGAAATAAAACTGAGCTATTTTTGTCATCTACTCAGTGCCGCCGCTATGAATGAATATGACATGATTAAATCTTTGTATTCTTCACACCATCTTAGATATTTCAGATAACTATATGTCAAGAATCATATTACGAACAATTTATTAAAAAAAGAACTACTCCGGCACACACGTGCTGATATATATATACATATATATATATATATATATATATATATATATATATATATATATATATATATATATATATATATATATAAAGAGAGAGATAGAGAGAGAGAGAGTGTATATATATATATATATATATATATATATATATATATATATATATATAGATAGATAGATAGATAGATAGATAGCGACATAGATAGAAAAATTGCTCGGGAGATAGATAGAATTTCTAATCAATAAATATGACAGCAGAATATTCACTGTTGGTGATTCCAGGCGAAAGTCTTCAAAAATATATCAAGACGAGATAAATAGAAAAAACCGAAAATACACGCATGCAGGCAGAAAGACAGATACACACACGCGCGCGCACACACACACACACACACACAAACATACCCCATACGGGCCCCCCACACAGGAGTAAATAACATATACTTTCTTCTTCTTTGTGTCGTGTTCCGACAGGTAGTTGGCCGTCATGGATCTCCAAACATTGTTGATCTTCATAGCTCTTAGTAAATATTGTCTTTTTAATGTCACACTTAATACATGATCTGCCATTCATTTATACAATCTCGACAGGTAGGACCTGCGCTATTTTCCCTTCACTATCTTGTTTTCCAATTGTCCAGTGAATTTCAAATATTGAACACTTTATTCCTTCTTAACTTTGAGCGTCCTTTTGTTTCCATAATAATATAATTTGTGTATGCGTATATATATATGATCTCTCTCTCTCTCTCTCTCTCTCTCTATATATATATATATATATATATATATATATATATATATATATATATATATATAAATATATATATATATATATACATACATATATATATATATATATATATATATATATATATATATATATATATATATATATATATATATATAAGGCAGGATATGTGTGTGTGCGTAACGAATGCACGGCCGCAATTTTCGACGGATTTGCAACAACATTTACATGCACATGTTCCAAGTTGGCGGGAATGCCAATACCGACTTTGCATTTTCCAACTCCCATCGATAGTGGAAATAATTGATATCTTCATGCTTCTACGGCAGTTTTCATGTAGTTTGCGGCCATTTTCTACTGGCCAGAGTGAGAGCCTATAGCTGGCTGCCACGAATAGGCAGGAAGATTATATTGGCCAGCGCGAGAGCCAATAGCTGACTGACACGAGTATTAACTAGCATGCAAAAAATATCGATAGCTGCATTCGTCACAAGTGGGGAAAAATTAAATCTGCATGGCACTTTACTCCAATTGACTCATTAGTTTGCTTAAACTCAACGTTGATTCCGATTCCGCAGAACTGGGTTGGGTGTGAAAAAGTATTTGCTGTCAACATTCTTTTTTCATTCGGTTTTCCTGTTACGGGTCCTTTTTTAAAGCTGATAGTTTTGTGTTCATTTTGTTTAGTTCTTTTTTCGTAACAGATTTGATGTTAAGTATAGAGCTTAGAAAAATTCGCAGTGTGAGATAGGCAAGAAGTAAGGCATGTAGCAACATCAGCACGGCAAAGGGCACTCCTTTAAAGGCAAGGAAGGGCAAAAATATTTTATCTCAAGTGATAGCGATTTCTGTATGAGTCGTACGTTTTTTGAATCAAGCACGGGCAACGCCGAGCCATGCTGCTAGTATATATATATATATATATATATATATATATATATATATATATATATATATATATATATATATATATAGTGGCACTGAGGAGCTATGATACAACGAAACAGTACTGTCTGCGAATTATATATATATATATATATATATATATGCAATGAGTATATGTACATGTATGTATATATATATATATATATATATATATATATATATATATATATATATACATATATATATATATATAAGTATCATATGTATAAACGAATGATATATATATATATGCAATGAGTTTATGTACATGTATACATATATATATATATATATATATATATATATATATATATATATATATATATATATATATATATATATAAGTATCATATGTATAAAACTGAAGAGTGATATTGCATAGGAGTAGATACTATTTAAAAAGAATTTGAGATTTCAGACTGTAAACCGCACTTTCGAATTTTATAAACATTCTGATAATTACTGGGTACAGGTATCCGTCCCTGCACTGGCAGTATCAGAGCTATGACTAACTTGAACCGTCTCTGACCAGCTTAGGCTCAGCTAAGTCTATGTCAAGTATGACCCGAGCGGCCCGAGTGAAGACACTCGGGTCCCCACGTTAAAACATGACAAAAGGGGATCAAGTAAATCAACTTCTCTCTCGCGTGGCTACACACTCTGATACGTAATGGGCACATGAATTCGTCCCTGCTCTGGTAGTACCATGGTTATGATTAACTTGGACCGGCTCACACAAGCTATGACTAGCTAAGACCAGCGGCTGAGTTTAAAATGCACCGTGTGTCCAATTTGACTCAGTGGGTGAAGTAAATTAACTGCTCTCGAGTGGTTTGTAATACATTATATATCATCTCCGTGTTGCGTGTCTGTCTTTGGACACAGTGCACGCAATGGCGATACCTTCACAGGCAGAATCGCAAGTGAGGAAAATTATAATTAGAGCAGAGCCCTGGGGAACAGCACAGAGGGCGCGCCCTCTCATTACACTAGAGAGCGGGATCGGTGCTCACACCGAGGCCAGAGTAACTGAAGGTTTCCTGGGATTCACGCAATTTTTGCTCCTGGCCCGTTTGTACGCTCCTCACATAAACCCGAACTTGCAACCTGACGTCCCGGGGGTGGGGTTAAGTATATACAAATTATTTATCGTCTCCCAGTTGAGTCTCTCTGTCTTTGGGCAGAGTGCGCCCAGTTGCGGCTCCGTCGAAGGACAGTTTCACAACAAAGATGTACCCAGCCCTGGGATCAGCTGCTCGACGCCTCGCACTCTAACTGCACTAGAGAAAGGGATAGGTGCTCGCAACAAAGCCAGCGCAAACAACGGTTGTGTGGCCTGCTGGCAATTTTTGTTCCTAGCACGTGTGTATGCGTTCCGGCTCCCTACCATAAACAGACCTTATGTTACAACGCGACTTTGTGGAGGGGTAGTGTAAATACCAAATTGCTTTAAAGTATTTTGTAACACGGATATTTACATATCTCTCTGTTATGTTTTTGGGCCGAGTGCGCTCAGTGGCGGCTCCCTCGAAGGACAGAGTTGCAAGTGAGGGAAAGTATACTGAGCGATTCCCAGACTTCGGGAAGAGCTGCCCGAGGTCACCCCTCGTCATTTCACCAGAGAGGGAGTGATTTCTGTGCTCACACCGAGGCCAGCGCAACTGGCGGTTTCGGGGACTTGTTTCTAGCCTGGGTGTAGCCACTCAGTCTCTCCAGATTATACCGGCCTTGTGTCACAACGCGACTTGGTCTGTGTCGAATGAATTCCAAACTATCTAAATTAGAGCTGTTGCTTTTTAATCTCAGAATTCGTAGAAGAATTAAGCTCCCATTTCGCATTTATTTATCTACATTCCATTATAGAGTATTTACATAATCAGGTATTATGATTCTCTAAATTTTCAATTGCTGAATGTAATTTCTATTTTCCCATCTTTAAACTGTGTTAATTTTATCTTATAAATTGCCCCCAGTTCTGTCACCCATAAATAAAAAATATTTGCTTTACGGAATATAAGGATCTACGTACATCAAATCATCTTTAAATTAAGTGAGAGCAGAAGAATTATCGTTGAACTTTTAAGAGGTAAGCTTAAACATTAATTCAATACTTAAATGCAACGATCGAATTTGAGCTCTTTTGTAGATTATTGATGCCTGTTGCAACTCTACTGTAGCTATTGTGATGATGTCCATATCATGAAGCCTCCAAAGAAGCTAGCTAAAAAGACTCCCTATCAGACAGCATTTAAGCTAGCTTAAACATTTAGCTAGCTTAAAATGCAATTTTGTTTACAAAAGGAAAATAAGAGTTGCTACTCCTGGACCATGAAACAACGATAATGGCTAGTCGATTATATTAATATATATTTTTAACATCGCATAATCTGGCAACCTTAAATCTGAGCTCAACGAAAATCATTCCCTGCGCCTAACGTTCGTCTGGCTTTTGAATGTGCTATGAATCCTTGAAATCGGACTAGAAGGAGTAGAGGTCTTGCTTGCACACATACATACACAAGCACACACACACAATACTTTACATATGATATGTGTATATGTATATCTATAATATATGTATATATTTATATATGTTTGTGTATTAACATACATATCTAAAGTGTTTGCATCTATATTTATATATATGTGCGTATGTCTACATATATATAATATGCCTGTATATATATTTATATATATGTATATGTATATGTACAAATATAAATATAAATATATATATATATATATGTTTATGTGCATATATATGTATATAAAATACGTATATGCATATACATATATATATATATATATATATATATATATATATATATATATATACTGTGTATATACGCAATGTTTGTATCTGTGTACATATATAATATGATGTAGATATATATATGTATATGTATATATATATATATATATATATATATATATATATAGATACATACATACATACATAATGTGAGTATGTGTATATAGAACATATGTGAATTCGTATATATATATATATATATATGTATATACACAATGTTTATTTTCTTTAATCAAATTTTCTTGTAGAATTAGGGCTATAAGTTTAACTTAATTCGTTCATATTTCTTTTATTAAAATATTTTCCTTTCGTTACATTTTTTAAATACGATTTAAGGGAAATTCAAAATTTCGTAACCTATCTATTGTCGTGCGAACACTACGCATGTACACTTCGAATAAAACTGTATAAAAGCTTAATACACTGCCTTTTTTTCTTTTCTCGATTATGTTTGCTTTTTCTTCATCCCTATTCAATATTTTATATAAACTTATTTGCCAAAAATCAAAGTGTAACTAACTTGCAATTTATAAGTAAATCTATGTGCATAGGACTCAAAAATTGTCGCAAGAAATATGAAGAGATTTTGAATCAAAACATCTTGATAACTGCACACAGATCTCGAATATTTGTAGGTGCAGGATCTTGCGTGAGAATTGATCTATCAATCGCCTTCCATAAATGTCGAATAAATGTGGTGACTACATTATTCATCGGAATTCTCCAGAAATGTTCCTCAGATTAATTCTGAGCTGCTTCGGTTTGATACCAATGTCTTCTCCTGTTGAAATAATCGATAATTTGTGGGATACATGGGTTCCACTCATGTATGGAAATGAACATGGCCTGTGGCACACAGAGAGATCACAGCGGAATGAAGGTTTAAACTTCCAAGCAAATCAAACTTATGGTTTGCTGGGGCCTTCAATCATGTCAACATCTCCTAACAACTGTAATTGTCATATATCGGACGTAGCAATGTGTTTCTATTCTTGCAGGGTTCGATTAAAACTATCATCAACTGATTTTCTGCACATATATCATATTGAAACCAAAGAAACTTGAACTTAATTGCGGGATATGCGTCTAAACCCTTCTACATTGAATGTGGAATTGATTTGTGTTCTGTCGCTTCTCTGATCCTGGTCACGATATTTAAGTAACTGTGATCGATCTTTACATTTATGCTGTGGGGTGGGAAACACCTACCATCAATTATTACCGCTATACAGGTAACAGCGTAGATCAGGGTATGCTAAAACCCCCATAATTTAAAAATTGGATATTCCATCCGACAGGAAGGAGCATATATTGCCCATTTCGAGCCGCATTAGTTTACTTCATATTTTCATGAGTAAACTAAACGCAGTACACAATGATCTTAGTTCACAATTGAAATAAATCTGGATATTTGGATGACGTCAGGTTTCGCTGACCCACCTTATTATTGCCTTTTCCGATGCTATTTCACATTTTTTCTGAATGCTAGTGAAATGAGTACAATAACACTTAGATCAATCAAATTTCCAGCAGCAAAATTATATATTTCCACAAAATCACCCATAAGTTATACAATTTCGTGACCAATTATCATTTATTTAATTAACAGCTTATCAGTTCCGCTGGGGACGTATTTTGTTATGCAAAACTTTATAGCTAAAATTGAAAGACTTGACTCTCCTAGCTAAATACATTGTTTCAGCAACGCAAACTTTTATCAAGTTATAATTAATGTCAACCGGTGTATTATTTTACACGGGAATTTCAATCATACACCTCTCCAGCATATGTACTTTTAAGCCAGATGACATTTTATCAGAATGCCTCTCTGAGTTACTGGCAACATATTATTATTTGCTACAAGTTTTGCCTCATGCCACCAGCTTCTGATTCCGACATTGAGATGATCATAATAAAATAACATTAATTTCGATGTTTTTCACATCGCTGTGTGTACATATATACTTTCTTTATATGCGAAAATTAGAGGTATACTTGTATAGGAACACACACAGACACAGACACATACACGTATATAGGTATTTTGTGTTTATTGTGTGAGGACTGCATTGATTTGTGCAACAAATAATTTGGTCAATGATTGGTTCGGACAATCGACCGGTGTACACGTGTTATTATGTAGACGGGCCTTGCCGCATATTCAACAAGTTTACTGATTGGCAAGCTAGATGCAAACTCAAGTAACAAAGTCAAAATTAGGTGTACTTGTGAGAAATGGCCAGATTTCGCATCGGCTGCTAAAATTGGAGAGAGAAAGAGAAGTTTGCTTTAAGACTTATGAATAAAACTGGTAAAATGAGATAGCAAATAAAATCCTTTGCAAATGTCTTCATAAAAAGTAGTGGGCGCTGACACATTCACGCACATTCACACGCACACACACATATAATATATATACTGATATATATATATATATATATATATATATATATATGTGTGTGTGTGTATATATATATATATATATATATATATATATATATATATATATATATATATATATATATATATATATATATATATATATGAAGAAATATAGTCTTAAAGTGTGCTATATTTATGGGATAAAGTGCTCAAAATCAGAGATAGAGCGTGTGTAAATATAAACGTGAACATAGGAGTCAACACTTAGAGGCGACAGTATGTTTCATGCTAGATGCAATCGTCAGGCCACTACGATTGCATCTAGCATGAAACAGACTTTCACCTCTAAGTGTTGACTTCTATGTTCACTTTTATATTCATATATATATATATATATATATATATATATATATATATATATATATATATATATATATATATATATGATTAATACCAAAATAATTAGAGTTTTAGACGAAGCCTTTTTAAATTGTTCATTTCACTCCCCAGAATGTTTCACCAGTTTACTACGATTAATTCTTGAGCTATGTGGTTTCTCTTATTATTGGTTCTAGGTTATGTTTTTTGTCTTGTGTATGTGTGCATTTGTGTGCCCACACACACACAGATATATGTGTGTGCGTATCTATGTATGTATGTATATATATATATATATATATATATATGTGTGTCTTTATATATGTGTGTGCGTGCGTGTGTGTGTAAGGAGGGAGATTTAAGTGTATAAATGTATGGGCGTCTATGTACTTGTAATTATTTTATATATTATTCCGTTTATACATACAATATGTAGTTTATCTATGTCTGTGTTTATGTGCGTGTCTGTATGTGTGCATGCAGTTAACAACAATATATGATCTATCAGATTGTACTGTCCCAGAAGACATTAGTTTACATTCGCCCATACACCAATGTGGGAACATGTGAGAAATGCTAAAGTTTTAAAAAATAGAACTAAAATTAAAAACTTGACTGCAGGTCCCGACATTGAAATAAATAAAAACGAAATTCAGCGACATTAGAAATAAAAAGCCTTTCAGATTAAGAGAAGCTGGATACAAAATGATTAACAAGCATCATTAAAAAAAATAAAAATAAAAAATCCATCAAGGAAGTAAACATTCAAATTCATTTTTCGCATCTGTTGCTTCCCCATGATTTGTTCAGGCAATACACCATGCGAAATGATTTGAGTGAAATATTTTCGTCACTTTCTAGAAAGAGAACAAACATCATTATTTCTGCAGTCTTCAGTTGGCTACTGTATTTCGTTTTAGTATACAGGATTCGATATAAATACCGTCCCTTTCTTATTTGAGTAAAATTATATTACCGTATATTGCGAAAATTTATAAGTATTGTCATATCAAAACAACATGGTATGTTATGATTAACAAACTATTTAAAAATGTTCAAATGCTCTAATTCAGGTTCAATACAATACGAAACACTTTTAGCAAATCTTGTTAAAACTATTAGACCTATTTCTACATTAATATCACTTAATTTATCAAACACTGCTTGTTTTAAATCAGGATGTTTTTTCAAGTTGGGCGTGCAAACAGCATCTTTCATTACATCCAACAAGTAACGTATGGTGGTGTTAGGTCTGGTGATAGTAATGGCCACTCAATTGCCCCAAGTCGCTATATCCTTCCCAGTACTAAATTAAGATTTGGACATTCCAGAACGGGTGAGCCATAGTTAATCGTAAGCCATCTTAAACTACATGTCATTTAATTTTGCTCAATATAAGTTAATAAATAATTAGGGAGTTTCTTTTTCCGCATTCTGTATTTATTATAATTCTCTTTACTGTAGTTTTCACTTATATTCTACTTCTATTTTACTAATTTCTCACGATACAGAAGGCCCAGAAGCTGCTCAGTGTAAAGACTTAAGAAATCATGTTGCCGTATAGGCGTAAGAAGGGGAGGTAAGGAGTCTAGTTTATTAGAAAATTTGTAAGAAATGACGATATGAATTAACATTTAATTATTTTCAATTATCTAATTTATATAATTCTAATAAATAGTCATTACAACATCGTTCTGTCTTCAATAAATCAGCTTCTGGATAATCGTTAAAGGGAATCTAAGTATACCGGATTATTCGCAATCCTCATCCTGCGTTTCAACATCATTTTATTAAGACGGATAACTATCAGAAGTGCTTGGTAAAGTTGATTTACTTAGGAATTATATTAAAACAATACGGACCACTTACTGTGAACAATCCTCCTACAAACGGTAGAAAATACGTAGAACAACTACGCCGAAATAGAAATGAATGCAAGGCAAGGATAGGTCTTCACATTTGATGTATTTAGCCTATATAGCTAGACCTTGCAGAACTTATTATTGGTGCAGACATTCTTCAAAACAATATATACGTCGCTACTCTGTTTATGACATAAGTGATAGGAAAAATTATAGTATTCCGAGACATGGAAGTAGAGTAAACCGACAGGAAAAAGTCTAACCATCAATTGTAAAAAAAACAAAAAACAAAACAGGATGGATTACCGTTAGCAAGATGGACGACCAAGATGGACGACCAAGATGGACGACCAAGATGGAAGATACATACAGGAGACATCAGAATGAAGGAGACACAGAAATTTAAGTTATCTCTGAACTTCTGGGATCATCGTTATTTTCACTATTTATATTCGGATGATTATCCTTATCTTTGTTGCTATCACGACGTTTCGACAGTTGTGCACTCCAGCCATCCTCAGGTTTATATCGATTTGAGTCACCTGTAGCTGGTTTCGGATTAAACTCTTTATTTAATCTATAGGGGTACACTATTCTCGTTCTTTTGTTCATGTCTAGGGATATTGTTTTGTTCTTATTTATGCTTATACCGATTCCACTGAGTGCAAGTACACACTGCTCGTCTACTCACACACACCATGCCAATAAATTCATAAACACACGTTTTAATCCAATAGGACAATTTGCTTTTATTGAACCCGGAGCCTTAAACATAATCTACCGTCTGATTAGAGTTGCAAGTGATGATGTTGCTCTTGTCCGTCATGTGTTTGACTGCTGCTGTCCATATTTTGATTGTTGCTGATACAGTTTATTATTGCTGACATTTGTCTTCCTTTCTTTAAATATTAGCGGCTCAAATATTCTCTGCTAAGCATACTAAAAAGGTCCTCATGGCCTAAAAATTTCACTGATTTTCTCCAGTGTTATTTCTTGTTCATTATTCCCACTTCATTCTACAGGGGCTGATGACTATCCCTTTCCCAGCATTATTGATCACCTATGTCCGATTTCATTGTCCTACCTCTCAATATGGCTTTTCGATATACATCCTGCCTGAATTTTAGTGGGTGGCTTGTTTCTTTATATACTCTAAAGGGAGTTCTCGAAATTCTTGGCCATGTTCTCTCCCGTGTTAAGCTTTACTCGGAAGAGATTTTTCCGGGAAGTGAAAATGCTTCTGCATATTGTCCTTATGTTGTATGGACTGCAGGACTTCTTAAGTTTTTCCTCATCCTCCTTGTCCCTTTTGTTCCCACTTGTAGTCGGTGATGTTATTTTTGTCGGATAGTTGCACAAAACAAAGAACGTATCTGAAGAGGTAGTGTAAATGGATAGATAAAATCGGGAACAGGAGAGATTTTTACAGGCTAAACCTGACTCAGAGCTACGAATGATAAGCTCTGGAGAGCCACAATGGTTAAATTTCTGAATGCATATGGCACCTACTAGAATATTTCAATCCATTACATTTTTCTCATTAATATTCCACGTTCCATTAATTTCAAGGGAAAACAAAATCACTGAATCTCTTCTTAATACACCGGGAATCTATTTAGCATTCGAATAATAATAACGCGCTGTCATTTCGAATGATTTCCCCTGTTCTTGCATTTATAAACCCTTTACCAATTCTTGCCTCAGGCAACGATAATGATGGCTGATTTCATCACCGTTATATTCCATATTTGTTTCCATCACCACAAAGATATTGATAATTTTCGAGTTTGTCGGACTCATTTAATTTAATTTTGCGCTTTGCAAGAACGTCAGGAGATTATTTCCACCCTGATCATGGTTGTTTCTTTCTTGGATTGCTTTTCATTCTGAACTTCAAAGTTGAATTTTGCATTTCACATTCTCTCCAATAAGATCTTGATTTAAGGTCATATTTTTATCTTTTGTTTATTGTTCGATATTGTTTATTTGTATTTTCCATAATAGGAATCACTCGAGTAATATGTTGGAGACGAGACGCAAATATAAAATTTTAAACCGGAAATGGAAGCATTTCAGCAAGCCACCTTAGATCATTAACGATCTACTCTGAAATAATTCACAATTGATATATTCTGAAATCAAATGCTCTCACTATATATGGAATTCTATTTGGAATTTATATTAACACTTTACAGTGTGTTTAAACAGTGGTCCTTGCTGCGTGAAAAATTAGATCATCACAAATATTTAAACATTTTCTGATTATTCCGAATTTGAAGGTGCACACTAGATATCAACTGTCGATGAATATTGGGGCGCATAAGACACATTCAACCCTCATATGAATCAATAATTTTATGCATTTACACTTTCTAACTCTACGATTTTAACGCATCACCTTGTTTCGCTTTTATCTCTTGCCACGTCCTGTTTATTTGTGACACTTTATAGTTCACAAGAATTAATAGTCTCAATTCTCTATATCATGTGACGAATTCGTCCGTTAGTTTCCCATTTATTATGCATTTATTCACCTTACATATGAGATTTGCTAAAACAAAAGATTTACTTTAGTTTGAATTACGTTAGTTTGAATAGTTAATTTTGAAAAAAGTTAGTTTGAAAATTTAACCAGCAATATTTTACATCATTTTTCAACATGTATTTTATAATGTTTAATGCTAACTAGTAAATATAAAAAGGTGTGCGTATGCGTGTGTGTGCGCACGCGCGTGCATAAGTGTATTTTATGTATAAATGATGCTATGGAAACTATGGGAATAATGGTTTTCTTTTGCGCTGCTGTTTAATTTAAATATGAATTTATTCAGGTTTACGTTTTCAATGTTAATGTTTACTGTAACTCTTCTGTTATATTTTAGTAATAGTTAAATTTGTTCATGATTCCTAGTATCTTTCGCTTCTACTTTCCATTCCATTTGTCAAGAATCTTTTTTTATTTCTTGGACATGTTGAATTATTTCAGGGTTTTCTTTCTTTTTTTATATTTATTCCTTTTCTTAAATTCACTTTAAATATATTTTCTTTTAACATTTTCATATGTGATTCTTTTCATCCCGTGTCCCGATGAAACGTAGGGCTGCAAATTATCTATCGACCATTTGTTCTGCTATCTTTCACAAGATATAACTACATAAATGAAAAGAAATGCTTTTCACCTTGCGAAATAAACGGTTGTAATGTGCAAAACATCTACAGATCCAAATTGGTGCTACTTTCATTTCTCACTCACGAGCCACGTATACTTCAAAAGAAAATTCCACTCAGTGTAACTTTGATAGACAAAGTGGGAGTTAACTTAATCATTACAGGCGTATATGTTGAAATAGTTTGATTGGTATAATTATAGAAACGAAAAAATACTCGTATGTATTTGCTATTGCAAGGTTGCGAGAATATTTTCTATAATTTTCAATTATTTGTTCTTCATTTTATTGACTCAGTGCTTAACTTTGGCGTCTCTGATCTTTTTGTTCCCTATTTGAAACTAATTTCTGTCATAGTTTTCTTATAGTTCATTCTCTTTCCTTTCCCAGCTTTCTCTTTTAATCAGCGCACATTTGTCTCACCATGTTTGTTTGCTTTGTACTTTTTCTTTGCTCTCACCTTCAATTCCTACCCGACACTTTTTTTAAATGACTGACGGCACTATATCTTAACAGTAAACATGTTGACTTCAATGCTCTTTGAACTTTTCACAAAACAAATATTGAGAATAAAAAAAAACAGACACTTTTTCCAACTCTTTAAAAATATTCTTTAGATATCCTTAGTTATATTTTTATGCCTATGGCATTTTCTGTTTAGTATTTTCTTTTTAATGTTTCCTATTTTTCTATTTTGACGTGTCGACACGTCCAAAAATCATTGCGTATTCGTTCATTTAATTGTGTATAGACATATATGTGTAGCTATTTTTGCGTATAAGTGATTCACTTGTTACTGTTTCAATGTGTAAATATTCCTACGTAAAGTTCTGAATATTTTCTCAGTGGAAATGCTTGGGATTATTCATATTACAGAATACAAATATCTGTGTGTATCGAATTCAGCCCATAAACATGAAGTAATAAAAATTCGAAATAAATTTTGTCACTTAATTTATGGTGCGTATACATCTACAGTAAAATTGCATGGATTATATTTGTTGTAAATATAAAATTCTTGTTGCCTTACAGAGATATAACCGAATCTATTCGAATTTTTAATATAAATAATATATTGTATGTAAACTAACTATATGTAATCCTGTTCTTTGATCCCTGAATCAGAGTAATACAAAGAGCGCGCAAGCGCACGCGCGTGCGTGTATGTGTGTGTATCTGTATCTTTTAATGTAAACAGCAGGGATTGTCATTGTCACCCAGGATCTAAATGAGGCATAAGGTTGGTCTTCTTATTTAATGTCTCAAGCAAGTTCATGCAATAAAAAGGTACCCATGAGAGTCCTAAAATCTGCCGCATTGGGGGCAACAAGAGCGAAATTCTTTGTATAAAGGAGATCGCATATCAAATAATAACAGCTTTGAAGCGTTAAGAAATCAGCCTATGGCGTACAGTTTCCCCGTTGTTCGATACATTATAATTCTTACAAAAGCATACACACATGCACACACGCGCAAATTCACACATATACACACACACACACACACACACACACACACACACACACACACGTGTGTGTGTGTGTGTGTGTGTGTATGTATATATGTGTATGTGTATAGAATTATATATTAGTTTGTTGCAAAAATAATGTCGTTTTCTCACATGAAGTTGAACGTCAAAAAACGACATTATTTTTGCACCAACCTAATAGCTAAGTTTGTACTACGCGATTTTAACACTGGAATCAACTAAATATTCTATATATATATATGGGACTCTTCACCACATAAGACAATGGGAGCAGGCTACACTTTATGATACACTTTACAGTTTCAGATAGATATATCTAATATTTAAGTTAAAATTGTGATTTCGGTGGTAATCGCATTTTAAAAGTAATCAATGTTATTAAGGTTTGTGTAACCCTTATTTATATTGTTATTTTAAAAATGTAATGATTCAAACAATAAAAATCTGAGAAAGTATATAAAATAACTATAGAAACAAAAATAAAAGTAAAAGAGAAAAATATACTATGGTTATAATTAAGAAGAATATGTCTTCAGTGGTTAGAGATGTAAGTCTTGATGAAAACTGTAACAGTGTTTTAATTTATTTTACCTTTCGGAATATAGCATAAATTATACCAATAAAGCCATTAGTTTGTCTGAAATTCTCCTTCCTCTGTGTTCTGCGTGCGTAGATAGATATGCGTCTTTACAATATTCAAGGTCCGTCCAGAGTTATGTTTTATATGTTTAATCATCAAAGCGGAGAGACGGGTTTTCCAACATCAGACACACATTTCCTGGGTTCAGGAAATCAGTTTTAAACACTACTCCAATCTACTTCTTTCACGCCCATTTCAAAATTGGAAGCTTCTTTGTTGGTTCCGAATTATAAATAATTTAGAGACATCACCACCAACCAATGCCGTTCAGGCGATAGCCCAACGCATTATTAAGGTGTCATTTTGGTTTTCCGCCATGTTATCTAAATAAATCAATGCAGATTCTTTGAGATTGTATGTTGTTGTATCGGGGAGAAAAAGATGAAATATTTTTCTATGATGTAAGAATAATAATTTAAAACAAGTGCTGGAGATAAACATTTTCGTATTTCGTATCTAATGCAGTTTCTTTGTTGATAGATCTCGTAAATTTTTGTTTTGTGCATTTGAACATTTTCAATAAAATATCTACGTTTGTGCTAATATTAAAATAACATTTCTTTATTGTTTGTTTACAGAGAAACGGTTGAAATATTTCCAGTGTTATCTTCGAGAAACCTCCTGCCCTAGCTCTCTCTCACACACACACACACACACACACACACACACACACACACACACACACACACACACACACACACACACACACAAGCACACAAACACACACACACACATATATATATATATACATATATCTATATACATGAAGAAATATAGCCTTAAAATGTGCTATATTTATGGGATAAAGTGCTTAATATCAGAGATAGAGCGTGTGTAGATATAAAAGTGAACATAGAAGTCAACACTTAGAGGCGACAGTCTGTTTCATGCTAGATGCAATCGTCAGGCCACGAGTGCTGTTATTTTTCTCGGCTATTTATATATACAGGTCAGTGGTGCACTGTGGGTAGTCTCTTTTGGCGGTTATTTTACCGGAAGTCGTATATTTGTTTATTTATTTATTTGGGTCACATTATTTTGCTTGTTTTTATTTATTTTTAGTTTTAAATTTTATCTTATATATTTATTTATTATTTTTAATTGGGAAGATAATTAAAGCTATTTGCTCAATTTTGGGGTTGATTGTTGTAGTTTGTTCTAACTATTATTTTGGCGGGAACAGTTTTTAATTTATTTATTTGGATTGATTATCTTTATTTGTTTTAGTTTCTTCAAAACGGCTAGTTTATCGGTATCGGTTGTTAGTTTATTTATATATCTGGATGTATTTAGATCAATGTATTTTCCTTGTTGTTATTTATTTGTTACACTGTATATGTTCTCTTTTTGGTTTTCGATTTTTAAGTAACGCAGTATATTATTTTTTATTTTTTATTCATTTTTTATCGTTATATAACAGCTATAGCTCTTTTTCGTCCAATTTTTTGTTTTGATTTTTATAGTCTAATATCTTGGTCATAATAGTTTGCTAATTTGTTTATTATTTACTTTATTTATTGATTTTTTCTTATATTTTATTCTACTTCGCCTATTCTAACAGGTGGGATTTGGTAATTTGTTTGGATTAATTTATTTCGCTTATTTTATTGTCATATTGTTTGTTTATGTATTTATTTATTTTTCCGTTTTCGATTTTTAAGTAACGTAGTAAAAATTTGTTTTCATGTCTGCATTTTGAGATTAGCTCGGATCTTTTATTTAATTATTTATTTTGGTCTGGGAAGGTAATGATAGCTATTTTTCCCTCCAATCAAAGTTTGCAAGTTTTTGATTGGTTGTTGTAGGCTGATGATCTTTTCCTTATTTTCCAAGATATTTTTGGTCTGTGTTTTGTTTTTTATTTCCCAGATATACATAGTAAGCATTGTGCTTATCGCACATTTACTGTTTGTGAAAAATGTTTTGTGTACATAATTTCTTTGTTTCCAGGGTCCTTCACTTACTCCTATGTAAATTTTTTCTTCGTTATCTGGTGATTTTATCGTGGCTTGGTAGATTACGTTGTCTTGTAAACAATTACCGTTTAAGGGACATTCCTTTTTTATTCTGCAGTTGCACGTGGGTTTAATTTGTTCGTGTGGTCTGTTGATAATTTTCCTGTTGTGCTTTTTTATTATTGGTGCCATGTTCTCGGTGAAACTGTAGCTGATTTTTACTGGGATTTTGTTGAATGTTTTGTGTAGGGTGCTTGATTCCAGGAAGTGTTTTTGTAAAAGTTTGAAGAATAATTTTCCTACGTTTGTTTTTAAGTTTTTGCTCCACGGTAGGTTGAACCATATGATATTTCTTTTCCTGTTGGCCTTTTTTGTGTTCTGTGGTGAGTATGTGAGTGTTGCTGGGAATCCGCTCTCTCTTAGGGCTGTTTTGTAGTCTTTCTTTGCTTTGTTAAATATAGAATCATTGAAGGAAGTGTCGGAAAGTCTGCGGTTAATCGATTTTGGTGTCTGTTTAATTAAAGAAGGCGTGTGGTTGGAAGATGTGTGTATATAGAGTGCTTTATCATTGGGTTTTCTGTATGGTTTGTATGTGCCTTTTCTTAAGTTGGAGGTAACATGTAGAAAATCTACTTCGTTTAGGTTATTTTTTATATATATATCGAATTTGTTATTTTTGAAAATCTTTATTATTGCTTTTCTAGTTTTGTCTGTGTTTTGTTTGTTGCAGTTTCTTAAGATTATGAGACCGTCGTCCCTGTAGAGTCGTGTGTCATTTCTATCAATTATTTTGCGTAGAAAAATCTTTGCTTGTTTAGAAAAAACAAATAAAGGTAATCAATCCAAATGAATAAATTAAAAACTGTTCCCGCCAAAATAATAGTTAGAACAAACTACAACAATCAATACCAAAATTAAACAAATACCTTTAATTATCTTCCCAAACAAAAACAAAACTATTAAATTAGCTATATAAACAAATTTTTATTACGTTAATAAAAACACCGATCAAAATAAAAATAATAAATAAATAAATATATAAGATAAAAAATAAAAACAAGCAAAATGATGTGACCCAAATAAATAAATAAGCAAATAAATGAATTCCGGTGAAATAACCGCCAAAATAGACTAGCCACAATGCACTACTGACCCGTATATATAAATAGCCGAGAAAAATGCCAGCACTCATGGCCTGACGATTGCATCTAGCATGAAACAGACTGTCACTTCTAACTGTTGACTTCTATGTTCACTTTTATATATATATATATATATATATATATATATATATATATATATATATATATATATATATATCCAGGGTGAAATGGCTAAAATTGCCGACTAAATTACACAAAAATGTAAATAATACTAATATCTGTTTTTTTTAATTATATTTCAAAATTGCACAGAAATACTAAAGAGTAAATTTATTTAATAAATTCGCCATTGGCTTCTAACACAGGTTCAAGACGACTTTTAAACTCCTGTATTTCTTAAACGGTCTCCTTGTTTAAGTTGGTGAATGCTGCCATAATACTTGCCTTTCTTACACCTTTGGTGTTTCTAAGAGTTTTGGTGGTATCTCGCTCATCTGTGCCCCACACATAATAAAGGATGTCGCAGTCTTGGGAGTTAGGTGGCTAGATCTAAGGGGTTATGTGGTCGCAGAAATAATCTGACATACATGGCTGTGTTCTTCTGCTTGTGTGGCATGGTGAAGTGTCCTGTTGCCAGATATAGGTTCTTCCAGCAAGGACCCTTTTGACTCAGGACAGCTCTACCTCCCCAAGGCACTGATGTAAGACTCCATGTTGAGTCTGAGAGCCCGTGGGAAGATGAAACGAGGCGTAACGTCACCATCATTAGTGTTCACTTCAAACACCATGACGTTGACACTATATCCTCCAACTCTTTCCGAATACTCTGCACTCTCCACAGACTGACATCCATACATTCTGAAATGTTCATATTGGAGATTCCCGTGCGAATCCCAAGCATTACGTCATGTCGTTTCCAAATTTCTGGCGTAGTAAATTACAACTTGGTGCTCTTTTTCTCACAGATGTTGTACAACTGACGCTACTATACCGTGCAGTCACAAAAAAAATCAAAAACAAACAACGCGAATGGTCTAATATAAAAATAAAAAATGGCAAAAATTTACCCATCGCACCTTAGTGAACATTGAAGCCAGTTTCATGCTTAATCGCAATAGTCGGGTCTGATTGCGGTTATAAATAAAACAATAAAATTAAGAACGAAACTGTTGCATCTGGGCGTTTTTTTCAATGTTCACGTTTATACTTACAAACTCTTAATCCCTGATTTTACGCACTTTAACTCATAAATATAGAATACTTTAAACTATATTTTACAATATATATATATATATATATATATATATATATATATATATATATATATATATATATGTGTGTGTGTGTGTGTGTGTGTGTGTAGTTCGTTGGACTTCTTTTGTTTTTAATGGTTATATATCTTTTAAAAGTCACTTTAGTTGTACTCTGTTCTCTGTTCTTACTAGAAAATCACTGACCAACACAAACTGACTCATATTTCAGTGCCTCCGATTTTACATTTAACCTTCATCTTATGGCACGGATTAACTTAACGCTGTCTCAGATCTGCACTTAAAGTTTCAGGTACGCAAATAGATAGCGAAATGTCAGTCGTCGCATTTGTCTCAGTCGTCTGATTCAATTTCGCTGAGCACTTTCGATCCTTCCAAAATATTTTATATCGTACGTTCCAACCAGCAACATATACACTTGACCCTCTGTGTAATCATTATATCGTCCTATTTAGATATCAGCGTCATATATTTGCATCTTAGAGAGTGGTTAAATGACTATGTAAACCTGATACATATATAAACGTATATATAAATGTGTATGTTTATTTGTTATATCCGTTGGTTAACGACATTTGGAGTTAGTGTCTTGCTTTCAGACCATGTTTGGATTAACCGTTTGCCTGGATAATACGCAGTATATATCGCAATGATATATATTTTCATGAGATGAAAATAATCAATTAATATTCAGTGGCTTTGACTTTGACATAAAGATAATGAAAAACAACTCAAATTGGAAGCTTTCTAACATCCCTTAAAAGATATATTTATTTCATAAACATAGCGAGATACAAGAGCTATAGGATTTTTTCACTTTTGTTGCATTTATGGGATAAAGTGCTCAATATCAGTGATAGATAATATGTAAATGTAAAAGTGAACATTGAAGTCAACACTCAGAGGCGACAGACTATTTCATGCTAGACACAAATATGTGGCCTGATGATATATATATGATGTATGTGTATTATATCGGCTAATTTTTCCAGCGTAAACATCGTAAAGTTTTAATTAAGTGCTAGATTTTCCTTAACACCAAAATAATCTATCATATGTAATATCAGTTTTTTTCTTTATTTTAAACATCCTAATCTATTCTGATTTTATTTTCCTACATCAAATATAGATATTTATACTTATCTCCTCAGACAGATCTCATTGATTTCTTCACGATTATTATTTTTAGATTTTATCATGTTTTCAAATTAACAGCAGTCTTTTTAAAATGTTTCACAAATTCTATCTCACATACATTTTTGAAAAGTCATTTCGCCTCAAGTAAAAAATAAAGCCACCAAAATGCAAGGAGTGTGAAAGAATGAAAGAAAAAGAAAAACATTAAGAACACTTTCAAAATAAGATCCATCTATTTGACTATTTGAGCAGATTTTTAAAAGTGGATTGTAATGATAAAGTTTCCCCCCTCCCACACCATATCATTAGTATCAGTGTCGTCTTTTACGTATCGAAGAAACTGTTCCGATATTAATTACGGATACATCTACCAATTTCAAATAAGTCTCAAGACATATCAAATCCCTAGGAAGTTTAATGATCCAGATAAAACCCCAGTGGTTTTCCTTAAGAACATTAACCTTGAGTTATTCCCGATTATATAAAAATGATTTAACATCTGTTTGATGGAGAAATCCTTCCCATGTCCGTGAAAGATATCAAATTTATGCTGTTTTCAAGGATGCGGGTTAGACAAAGCAGAAGTGATCTTTTGTCTGTCGCATAACAAAATAGTCGGCTGTTTAGACAAAATTTTCCTCCACCTATAGAAAAATGCATTTCTATTTTCCCTGGAATAATCAATAATTTCATAGTATTTAACGTTAGAACTTGGTTGCGTTACGTGGAATTTGTAATAAATTGGGAGAAGTTGGAAGGAGTTCTGATTGATATTGCAAGAAATTTAATCAAATACAATTAACCGTAGGTATTTGTTACATTCATAGATAGTTTCTTGGCCCAACATATTCTTCCTATATTGCCCATCGCAAATTGTGTGAAACAAAGTCTCAAGATAATAGCAATCGCATGTATTCACTGTTATTAGATAATTCATAGTTTGTTTTTATCACTATCGAAGCGTATCTATATGCATGGATATTTACTCAGTTGTGTCAACACTTTCATACAATTTAATCATGCACAAATAATGAAATTTATTTGATTCTTGCGTATTTCCCAGTGTTTGTATCGTGAATTAAATTTTATGTTATTTAAGAAATCTTATTCGTCAGTTACAACACCCACTTTAATTTGCTCACACATTGAGAATGGAATCTTATATTAATTGATATAGGCACATTGATGTGGTCTAATGTTTAGCAAGGTTTTCTCGCTAGAACAATTATCGCCTTGTCCGAAATCTAAGCTGCTCATAGAAAATTACTTTATATTCATTAATATTTTATTTCAGGATTTAGTACACATGTTTAAGTATTTGTATCGGTTTATGTAAAAAAAAGTAGAATTAACATCTATAAGCCTAGTCCATCGAAATTATAATTTAAAATATATGTCTCTTGGCAGGAATCGAATTCAAACCCTCCGGTTATTGCAATCAAAGTGTGCTCAGGTCTATCGATATTAGTCTGTTTAAATATCAGTTGTGAGTTCGATTTTGACTGGGTGCACCGTACCAAGTTCTGTATTAAATTAAATAGCCCCAAATTTTAAAATGCAAAATGATTCATGTCAACAATATAAGGAACAACATATATGCGTGTATATTTTTCGTTTTATTCGTGTAAATACATACACATATATTTTAGAGTCTGTCTATATTTCTGAGATGAGGTATTATGTACAGTATTTACATTAGTCGGACTATTGTCCTCATCTTTGTCGCCATATTTGTCACAACGTTTCGGCCGTTGTACGCTCCGGCCTTCTTCAGGTGGTTGGAATTTCGAACCGAACCCTTTATTTCGATCACTGGGGTAGACTGTTCTAATTCCACGAGCCATGTTTGATGGATGTCAGTTATCAGTTATCTCCTGGTAATTTTCCCTCTGAAAGTTCTCCACTGCCTGAACCGTGTATTGAACCCACACTCTTTGGGTCTGTCACTGGATCTAACCAACGCCTTTATCCACTGTACCATGTGTCCTCAAGGACTGATAACTGACATCCATCAAACATGGCTCGTGGAACTAGAACGGTCTACCCCAGTGATCGAAATAAAGGGTTCGGTTCGAAATTCCAACCACCTGAAGAAGGCCGGAGCGTTCAACGGCCGAAACGTTGTGACAAATATGGCGACAAAGATGAGGACAATAGTCCGACTAATGTAAATACTGTACATATATTTTACTGGTTATATAAATGTTTGGTTGCCAATCTAGATGTTATATAAACGATCTGGTTGTTAATGTAGCTGTTCCTATGTGAAATAATAATTCTGAATATAGTCCTACTATGAGTGTAATGGTTTTATGCCACCCACATTCAGATTAATTTAATATCAATTTTGTTTCATTTGTAACTTATCTAAGTTATTTCAAAATGTTTAAGCAGTAATGTAAAAAATGGTATATACATTAAATGGGGAAATCAGTGCCATGTTTTGCACATTATACTTGCATAATACAAATACGATATAGTTTAATTTATTTTTAAATTCATTTCATTTTATTTATTTTGAAAACAAGACGCATGATCAAAGTGTCTGTACAACGTAAAATAACCTAACCGGTTGGATGATTTATTTCTCGTTTTATAAAATTTTATAACTGATTGGAATCCGGTAGTTTTTAAGTGAGGAACAACTAGATATAACTTTTCTTTAACCGAAACCTAACTGACCTACAATAAACTTTACTTGTTTCACCATGTTCAAGTTGATGTCACAAACCCAGGGAAACTCTATTTTCAGCCTCATATTAGAAAAATCACAGCTGTGGTGGGAAGATATATTATTATGATGCAGCAATGCAATGAATATGCTTCCTCAATTATGCTTTACTCGGTGTATACATCTCATGCTCTTATATTCTGAAATATACATTGCCTAAGAACCAATATCAGAAGAAAATGCCTTTCATGATACGATTTCCCTATAGATTCTAAATCTTTTAGCTGTTTGCTCTTCGTGGATACGCTGAGAATAAATGCGGGGTTGTTGGAAAAATATCAACCAGACAATGAATTCCTTCTAAATAAGCTTTGCTATTTGACCAGGTTTAGAAAAGTGTTTCGGAAACAGATTTTTCTCCCCACAATATAATTTTCACTGTCTTCTTGCGCAGTATATCTTGAAATTGTCGATCGTAGATTTTTGACTTTATCCAACGTTTCAATATTTACGATCGTTCTTTATCACAGCTACGACGTCACTTCGCACAAATACGTTCGTTACGTTACTGTTAACTCCACTAGGCGCTTACATTTAAATTCCCCGCGCCCGATTTCCACAATACTAGTCCCAAAATCTCTGCCTTTAGTCATAACAACATTTTCATTTAAATGTATGCAGGCATCACTTTTTTCTATTTCTACATGGAAACCGTGTTTTGACTAGAATATTTTCTAACAATTTTGTATTCATTTTTTCTTGCCTTTGTGTGTCTCTTTTAACCTCCGTCCTAGCTTGCAACAATTTCATTCCTTTTTTACAATCGATTGGATTTTTATTCCGTTTCTATACCTTTCATTCGATATCACGGTATATGCTATTTGTCCATTTCTTCGTTTCTCTAATGATCCACTTGTCCAAATCCCGATTTATTTTATCCATTAATTCGATTTTCTTTAACCAATTCCGTCAATCACTTCAAACGCAGTCCAATGGCAATCTCCAGTCGTAATCTATTCGATTACAGGTATTTCCAACTAAATTCATTTCCTTTGAACTATTTCCACCATAGATCACTTCAGTTCATTCTGTGTTCTCTCAGTACATCGATACTGGGTCAACGGATTTGGTCTGAACCCTCTCGACATTTTCTGAACGAATTAATTATATTCCCATTGCTAAAAGCCAAAATTTTATTTTTATTACGTTCAAGACAACACTTCATTATATTATGAATGTTACCAAATTCACCAGTATTGCTCTTTGATCCTGTCTTTTCTTGATACTTTTCCTTTTGTTTCGATGCTTGAAATTTATTTTTCTTGTCCGTTCAGGGTATGGCGTTAAACTGCATCCAGTAGCAAGAACTCTAATCGTGTGTAAAAACCTCTTAATTTCTTTTGTTCCTAGTTCCATCCTAACACAGAGTTGTAGCACACGTTATTGTACCAAATATGGGCAAATAATTAACCTAAAACTGGTATCAAAACACTGAATGTATAAAAATACATTTTATAGTAAAAATACCGGAACTATATTTTCATAGTAAAAAATTACCAGTAATAAATTTTTGTAAGAGACATTACTAATGCTCTCAAGAAAATTAAATTTCTGCATTTAATGACCTATAACGAGAAGATATGCCAATAAACACAATCGCCAAATGTTTCTTGTTTTATTAATTTATTACAATATATTTGTATTTATATATACTAATGTTCACCCAATCCAATGTCCAAAAGCAACTCAAGGTAGAGCGTTATATTTTGCTGTAGCATGAGCTTAAGAAAAGACAAGAGGTAAAATCATGAGATTAGACGGTTAACCCTAGGCGTGAATAGGTCAAGAGTGTAGTGAATGCTATACCAACCTGCCGGGAGTCTGTTCCACAAAGCAGCAGTTTTTAGTAATAAACTGTCCGAATGGAACTAACGTTTCGTTTTGGGGAAAGGGTTTGTAGGGTGGAAACTAATCCATCACCCACATTTGAGAAGATAAATGAATGCCAGTAATGTTAATATTAATCCATTTTTTCTCAGAGGAGTCTCTTGTAAAGATAGAGTATAGCAGGAGTAATCAGATTCTTAATATAGCAGCACAATGAACCTGTTTTTTCCAGCATGTCCTATTCATTCTATATTGTCCGAACACTGTTCAACGAAGACAGAGATATTACATTGAATCGCCACGGAAATAATGGCACACGGTTTTATTTGTATCAATTATATATTATTTATGTCATTCTGGGCTTTTCCGATATCTCTATAAGTGTTCACCAAAAAACAAGTTCTAAGTGGCACTCTAAATACAGTTATTGAATGAAGATATAAGTAAGCTATGTATGATAGATAACGGTTAACCCTCGAGCTGTTAGATTAAGATAACATTACTTATAGTTATTAAGATATTATATATTCAACAAATGAAGAAACGTTCAAGTGACATATGATTACCCAACTGAAAATTCGAGCGATTTTTATAAAAAATAATCGTTGGATTAATATTATGAAGACTGTGTTGAATGAATTATATTGATTTTTCAGCGATACATGTTACATTATAAACGAAAGATAAACATTATTATGCTTATTTTTTCATTCAAATTTTCCGGTTTACATACAATGGAACAGCTATTTGGTTTCAACTACAGCCTGTCTGAAGTTATTATGCAAATCACATAAACCTCAATAATTAAGACGTTCTGAAACAATATGTGTCAAATTTAAACCCGTCCATTTCCACCCTTATTAAAATATTTAAATACATTTTCTATCAATTTTAACGGATATTTTTTGAGATATTTGGAATTTGCGAAAACGGACTGTCTGAAGTTTGTATGCAGGTTAAAGTAATATTAGCTTAAGAGATCAGAAATTTCATAAAAGATCTTCTTTCTTTTTGTTTTTGTCCATTATATATTTTGAAACATGGTTAAAGGGAAGGATCTAAAAACTGCTGAAAAACAGAAAATGACAAAGTTACTGAGTAAGGAAACGTCTACATTAGAAATATCAAAGGATCTTTGCAGAGATCATCCAATAAAAAAGAATGCTGCTGAAAATATAACTAAGTTGAGAACTTGAAGAAAACGAAAAGGCTGATACAAATTACGACATCGAGATGAACGTAAAGTAAAGCGAGTAATAGCTAAATAACAACTTTTGACCTGCACTTGAATCTTTGAAAAGGCTAGAATTGAGGGATTCCCGAAGGTGAAAATGGTTTAGAATACTTTGTGAATTGTTACCTGTAAAAATTTATCCTAGTCAACCATCTCTCAATAAGTCAAATATTTTAATGCGTCAAAATTGGACCAAGACATACATGAAAATTTACTCTAATAAAAATCTCGAATGATATATGATGGACCTAATGGATTGGACATAGGTTGAATTTTATTCAATCCAGACGTGCCTGTGGCTAAAAGAAGGCAACAAGGAGGTGGTAGCGTTATGATATTGAGTGGAAAATATCGACGAAAACATTATCGGACATTCAAATCGATGGAAGAATTAACCTGGACAGTACTAACTATTACGATTTTATCAACAAGAACTTCTTTGCATGGTACAAGACACAGTCTCGCAGTTCCAAAGTAAAGTTTGTATATATGCATGACAATACTACTTGTCATCTATCTAAGCTTACCTGTGAATTCTTTGAGCATAAAAGCTTTACGGTAGAGAAGATAATAGAATGACCATTATCAGGTTTTGATTTTAATCCGATTGAAAATCTTTGTTCAAGGGGGAAGATAAAATTATAGGAAGATGGCAAACAATGTAACAACAAAGCAGACCTATGGTAAGCAATTAAAACTACCCTGTTGAAAATTGAACTTGCTGAAGTAATAGATATCAAAATCAATGGATAATAGATTATTGGCTGTTATTGAGAAGATGTGTCACTATATTAAAATGAAAATGATTCAAAGACTTATCATGTGTTTTTTTTCGTTTGTTCTATTATAGGCATTGATCAATTTCTGAATATTTTATTACTATTTTATTGAAGTCAAATGTCATTATTTAGTTTCGCCTAATAACTTCAGATGGCAGTTCTTTAGAATACATCAAATAACTTCAATAAACATCAATAAAATATATTGATAATACCTAAAGTTTTAACTCGGCTTTGCTTTGATATCTAAATTTATTGGTTAAAATTTGACATTATTTTTTCAAATCAAATTTGAATTATTGAAGTTGATATGATTTGCATGATAAGTTTAGACGTGGTGTAGTATAGATATAGGATGATAGGGATGGAGATTTTTCAAACACACTTCTGGTTATTTTGATGATGCAGGTCAATGAAGCTATGTCATCTTTTCCGTACTGAAATTATTATAAAACTTGATGTTATATATAATGAAGGCGTCATTTTTATATTACTGGCTAGCAAGTAATTTCATTAGTTAAATCTATCGACAGTGGAGAAAATTAAAACCGTAGTTCCAAAGTTGATGTAAATTTTGATTAGCTTTGAATTTTTCTTATTCGTTTTAAATACTTGGATATTACTTCACCTCCAATATTATATATTATACGTGTTCTATTTTATGAGAATTTTCTTATCTGATGGATAATTGATTTTAAAAACAATACATGTTATTTTTTTAAATGGTCTGATTTGCAAAGTTGCCTCAACGTCATAGTTTAGTAAATGAGTTTTCTACATACAAAATATATTCATCAGCCATATTAGAGATATCAAATGCCCTGCGGACATGAGAATGGCTAGCTTGTCAAAATCCCTTGTGTTTTGGGGTTTACACCTTCTAGGAACATATATAAGGTTAATATTTGCCATATGTTTTAACGAGTAGATAGACAATTCTAAGAGAAATATTATACTTTTTTATAAATTATATTTTAATCAATATATACCTGAAAATTATAAGACCTCTCCACGTAGGCTTCGTTCTTATAAATCCTTTTAATAAATATAATAATACTATAGATATTCGCACACTGAATGCTCGAGAACAATTACGAAATCTGAAATCAAACGAAACTTAGCAATCCTGGTATTTATCAAATGCTTGTTTTATGCATTATTTCCAGTATTTTCATTGAAAATAACTAGTGTTTGTAGCCTTGATAAAAAAAAACAAAAGACGAGATCACTCGTGATCGATGTCATAATGAAAACTGCCAACCAATATGTGTTAACCGCTTTTAAATTTTCCTAGTGTTTGATAACTAATGAAGGGAGCTATAGAAATAGTCCTCATAATATGTATAATCCATAGCATGTAAAATCTAACTTTAAAGATGTGTTAGCAGTTTCATAGATTTTACAAGATCATTCTAAAAACGTTTGTCCATTTCCTCTGAACTTCCAGCAAGTTTCTTTTAAAAAGATCAATGTATATTCAAGCTTCATTTTAAAACATTATTGGATTGGTTTTGAGCACAGCACTTCATCTTATACCTTCATAGAAACACACACACACACACATGTGTGTTGAGAAAAAATGATTAAAATCATATTCAGTTATGTGCACCTACGGACAGATAGGAAGCATTCAATAGGTTACTTACTACGGATTTATCCTCCGTGGGATCCAATTCTGGCGTCGTGCTTTCTTGTCCTCATCGATCATCAAAAGTTTAAATGCAAAGTCTATCATTTGCTTCTTTTTTTCGAAACCTGGACACTTATTGTCCTTTCATATCAGCTTCTATTTTTCTCAGTAAACGCTTACGTCTTCGTAGCTTGTAGCCTTGCTTGGGGTGAAATGGTTAAAACGAATTGTATGTGTTTATGTGAAAAACACAAAATATTCAATTCTATATGTATCCCTACGGACTGATAGGAAATTTTCAAAATATTTCGTCCCTGGCATTTTCTCTATGCCGGCATTTTGTTTCCAGTAAACGACGATATTCAAAATCTAGAATGAAATAGCAATTGCAATCGTTTGTTCTTTTTTTAATAGTATTTTTTTATTGTCCTTTCTTAATGTTTTTGCACACTCTTGTGTCTTAGTGGCCCTATCGTCCTTCATGGGTGGAAATGATTGAAAGAAATGTGTGCGCAGAGTTATAAGCATTATGTTGTACTAATTAAATACTCCTATACCAATCTAAAATCAACCGTCTAATTGTTTGAAACGATACTGCGACTTCGTGTGTTATCACAATTTTAGGAATATTGCATGTCACGTTCTTTACAAAAACCCAACTGGTGAGTTAACGACATGATTACTGCATAGTTATCTTTGGCTAGACAGGAAATTGATCGAATAAACGGAAAGGAGAAAATTGTTGAATTTTATCTATAAAATTGTTTTAGAAGTACAAAATATGAATTATCACAGTGTTAGCTTTCATTTAGAACACTGATAACAGCTATTGGTTAAGGATAGTATTACTAAGTATCGTTAATGTTCCGTTGTACATCAGCTTAAGTTTTCGACAAAGTATCGACTAATTTCATGTTGTTTCTTTTTTATGTCTGTACGAAATCTTTGGATTATCTTTTGGTTGAAACTTAATTTGTCCAATGTGGAAGTTGGTTGGAATAAAGAAACAGATTCAACACTGGTTTGGAGAAATAACCAAAGATTTACTTTCATATACAAGATATGAAAATGTCTCTGGTAGGCCGTATCGTGTAACATTCGAATATACGGTGTACAAAGTTGAAATGAGAGCGTGAAAAATGAGTTTGCTTAACCAGCTATCTGTTTCGGCTTGTCGCGTTGATAGTGGACTCCGTTCTATTTCTGTGTTCACAGGATATCGTTTTCAGAGCCTAATAATCGGACAGGCAGTCAACCATGCTTTCTGGTAGCTTTTATGGTTAGTGTGAATGTGTCTCTCACTTTCTCTCTCTCCCCCTCTCTCTGCTCTGTCCGGCTTCTCTTATAACCTATATACGGACAACAGTCGGGAGTAGTTGTAGACATCTGTGGCAAGCAAGAGAAACGCCGATAATTGCCAGCAGACAGACTGATTTGTTTTGTGTAGAATGTGGCGGGTGTGTGACTTTGCTAGACGGAAATGGCTGTGTAATTAAAGATATATGTTTTCTAGTAATTGTATAAATTTGGCTTTAATTTGTTATATCTAATTATGTGTAAATTGTGTTTTTTGCCACTTATTTACAATCCCCCATTACATAAATACATGCAGTGGAAATTCCACTAAGATTGCTCCAATAATTTTAAACCCCTACATTGTTTATCTTTATGTGAACTGTCCGCTCAGGACGTAAATTACCATGGCTCTCTACAATTTCCTTTCCTTCCTAGTTCTTAATAAATTTTGTATTTGTGTTATTTCTTCTAAAGTTTTTCTGTCAACTATTTACTCAACCTCACTAGGTTATTGGTTATTTTCCGCTTCCCTTGTTGACTTCAATCTGTGGGTGTCAGATTTCCCAAGCCCTCTTACTTCATTGTATGTCTTAGAATTTTCAACTGTGCCTTCCTGGTGTTAAGTACAAGTTTCCTTTTTCTCTGAATCTTTGGTATTGCTCACATTCTTCTGTAGAACTACATTTCTCTTGATTCAAGTCTCCTATTCATCATTCAGTAGATTGTCTAGCATTCATTGCCCTATAGGACCACAGATATCACGTAACTTTTCATTACCTATTCTTCTGTTTATAACGATATTTTTTAATACTCTGCTTAGCTTTTGTAATGCACTTTTCTATCTAAATATACCTTCGGATTTCAGTGTCGCATTTTACATTCCCTGTTAAAACGCTTCCCTGACACTTACATTTTTGTACTAGTTCGATTTTCGTATCACTAAACTGCAATTTACGTTATCAGCTTATCATTTTGCTAAGAACCACGCATTCTGTCTTTTTGGCAAGTGGTGTTTAATCATTACTACTCGCTTTCCTTCACTACCTTCTGTAGAAGGTTTTGCAGTTTACTTTCCGTGTCTGCTATTAAGATTTTACGTACGTATGCACAGCCTTTATTTTTAAAGTAACAAATATTATATATATATATATATATATATATATATATATATATATATATATATATATATATATATATATATATGCACCATATATTCGATATATATATATATATATATATATATATATATATATATATATATATATATATATATATATATATATCGAATATGTAATGCAGTTCAATTTATATTACAATGAATCATTCATACAAATAGTTGATTCCTAAATTTAATGGTATAAATTGGCGAAATCCCTTTTCAAACAAAATGTTAAAGGTGCATTAAACCAGAAATAACTCGATGAATGTTATGATTCTTTTAAAATTATAAGCTGTATAAGGTCTTTCTTTCATACGCAAGTACTTTCAACTGTACATTCAGTCACCTTCCGGCACGGAAATTATTTAGTTTTTGGTAAAATCCAGGTAGCATCCGAGACGAAAAAATTAAATGCGAAATGAAATATGATTTTTTTTTTATTTTATACAATCATAAAATCAATGTCAAAATTAACTTGTATCAAATTATGTTTCACTTGTGTAGATTTTTTCCTTGAAGGAGGTACATCAGGGGACAAATCGCATAATTAATAAATTTCTCCATCTTGAAACATATTTATCCACTATTATTCTCATATTATGCGTGCGTGCGTGTGTGTGTGTGTGTGTGTGTGTGTGTGTGTGTGTGTTTGTGTGTAACTGTAAAGTTTCATGATAAGAATTAATTCATGTTCATTAACTTTCACATAAATACCCTTGAGAAACCTAAGAGGCTATCCTTAGCTATGGGTAAATAAACTAGATATGGAATATCATTCCTTGGTTGGTAATGGTTACAGCTGATGGGGTGCTGATAATGTTTGTAAAACAAAATCACAATAGATTTCAACACTATCTATAAGCCTAGATTATCCATAACATATTTGTTATAAATAGGCAAAGAATTATCGAGCAATATATATATATATATATATATATATATATATATATATATATATATATATATAAATATAAAAAAATATAAATAAATACTTTCACAATATAAATAAATACTTTCACAAAAAACATCCATTTTTTTATTTTGCAACTTTTCAGTTGTTTTTTCTATATTATATACATATTAAGAAAGTATACGTGGCTTCTCCTTATGCTATATATATATATATATATATATATATATATATATATATATATATATATATATATAACCACAGAGAGTGTCTGTATATTATTTCTTGTTGATCTTATTTTTAAAAAAACTATGAAATGTATATCATTTTAAAAATTGTAATAATAAATTGTTTCATGCCTTAAGTTGTTATCACACAATAAATTATGTGCTTGCTAACCTGGGTGCTTCAGCTTAAACTAGCACCTTGATCCTTCCAATGCATTTGTATTTTAAAATGATTTAGTATTTGTGTCACTTTGCATATATGTGGATTGACAATTTTTCCTCTCGCCCCATTCGTAATATATGTTCATTCTTATAAATAAATACCACCTTACATCTATTTTTGTTGGCTTGTAAAACGCGCATATAAAATAGATGAGGAAAGCACATGAGTATTTTGGCAGAAGAAAAAATCAAGCGAATCGCTTAATAAATCAAGAGGCAAAATTCCCACTTTCCGCTTTTGTGCTGAACGATTTGATTATTTTCAAGGACAAAATAAAAAAAAGCAACAAGACCAATACCAAAAAAACAATATCAACAACCAACAGCATATTCATCTGAGCAATCTGCGAAATAATCGATTATTTTATTGTATGATGGTTAGGACAGATTTATGATTTCTACCATCACACATGAACAAATATTTCCGATATGGTATTTATGCGCTTTGTTGCTATGACACACAAATTCCTAGAATTAAACAAACTTCTACATCTCTATTCTGTTAACGTTCGCTGCACTTTATAGTTTTCGTCTTTTTATTCTTTTTCTACCGTCCAATTTTGTTCTTTGCATGTTGCAATAAAAGTACAGTATTTCGCATTACCACCAACACTGTTAATGGTGACATTATTTATGCTACGACCATACGCATTACTACTACTACTACTACTACTATTACTAATAATAATAATAATAATAATAATACTACTACTACTAATAATAATACAACCGACATGTTTCCCATGGATCCTTGTATTAATTGATTAGGACTGTTAATGTCATTTTTTACTGGAAACTTTAAATAGTCTACACCAAATATCCCGGTCCGTACCACAGATCTGCTTGTCATTTTTCTGATATTAAAGCATGGATATGTCTCCAAGAGGCGGGCGCACGCTTCATGTACGGGAGTAGCATAATGACCTTGTGTAGAGAGCTTTGAAGGTCGCCATTACATCTAGATACTTGGCAACACCTTCCATTAGATACAATTTGTGCAGTCTGTATTAATCTTCCTGGTCTTATCTCTGTCTGGATCTCATCTTTACATCTAAACTCTACTTATATCAAATACTCGTCACGATAACACGCACATTCTGATGTGATGCATATGCTTAATATACTAGAACGAAAGTTGATTTCGTTTCAATTATTTTACTTACAGTATATTTTCGCCACTAGAAAACAAAACAAAAAATACAATGAGATCATTAAGTTAATAACTTACTAAATTCTGCTCTGAAATCGTTGTTATATTAATTTGACTTATGTATTATCCCCTTAGAAATGTAATCCCTTTCATATTTCTTTTTACTTTTGAATTTATGATTTGTTTTCCGCTATAGATAATCTATTATCAACGGTTAATCCCAATTTCTATTTCAAATATAAAATACGCACATTCCCGCTTTTCAAATAATAGTTGTTTGATGACATCTACAAGAGTATGATCCACAATGAAATACCGTTCAGTATCAAACTGAGCTCTTTTTTATATGCTAAAGTTTAACGGAAGCAAGTCCCGTGAACCACCCAAGGTAGAGCGTTTCTGTTAGAATTATGATTAATGTGGTGTGTACGAATGTAACATGAATGAAAGAATATGTGGTAGAACGTTAATACTATGAGCATAAGCAGGATAGATAATTATTGAGCCTTGAAGCTGTTCAATTTGTAGTATTCATGGAATCATTCATTAAAGTTTTCTGTACACAAAATAGTAATTCATGAGAATAAATCTGTAATTCTTATGCATATTGCGGGAAGATAACTTTTTTCAAATTCAACTTATAAATACCAAAGGTCAATTTCTATAATAATAACTTCAGCTCTTATTATGGAGAAAAGGAATCCAGATTGTTTTAAAGATCATTGCCATATAATTAACCCCGATGTTGAATAACGGACATATTAATTTCTGCTACATTTACTAAATAACAATAAAAAAAACTTTTTCTCACAATATCAAGTCATAAGTTCTGAAAACTATTAAAGTTCGAGGTTCTCAGCATGTATTGTTGTTATATCCGCAATGGTTATTCAAATAAAATACGTCCTGGGTACGATGATAAACTACATCCAACAGCATGGCCTCTGATCATGACGTTTTGAGGATCGTGGAACCACCTCTTAATTGCTGGTGTTCCCAGGTCCACCCTGACCCGGGGTGGTAGCACTTGTTAGGGTCCCAGATATAGGCAAATAGTTAACACCAATAATTGTGTAAAAACAGGTTTTAATACCAGAAATACTTTGTAATAAAAAAATTATTACCAGGAATAATTTTTGAAGGAAAAATTATCTACCAAGTGAGAAATTTAAAATTATTTTTACGGAAATAAAACCATCCAGGATTGTAAATTTCCTAAAAGAAGTTGGATTGTACTAAAAAATATGAGTAATTGAAAAATGGTTCAAATATATATGTATACATACACACCTTTTTTACCAAACTATTGCTATGAATCCTTTTTAAAAAATTGTTGGCATTAAATGACCCACTGTGGTTGATATGCCATAAAACAATCCAAACCAATCAAATAAAATAGAGCTTGACGGAACAAATCGCTTAGTTTTCACATTTGTTTTTCCTTCTCCTAAATTTGTTATAACTTCTAACCAATACAACCTAATAAGTTCTGGCGTTTAACCCATAGATGGCTGGAGTAGAGATGGATTCAGACATTTCCAATGTATTTGTGCGGAAGCATCGGCCTCAAGTTTCTACGAAATAAATATAATGAACGGAACCGGAATTCGAAATCAGCTCGTTCACTTTTCGTTCTAGAAATTGCCTTAAACGAATATAATTATATTTATATAAAAAATATAATACCTAAATTTCAACGTTTTTTATTTTTTTTTAAGTAGGCTTTTCATAAATCAACAATCAAATACTAGCCGTCCGTACACTACCATAATCCTTGCGTTCAGTTCGTCTTTGGTGTTACAATGAATTGTGTTTGTCTTTCGCACAAATGAGTCACACACATAATTAAGGGGTTACAGTTAGGAAATGATGTTGCCAGATATAGGTGGTATCTGAAATTGCTTGATATCCATGATTGGGTTCTTCTGCTTGCGTGGCATGATGTAGGTTATATATATATATATATATAATTTAAATAAAAATAAAAACAGACCACTTTAAGGTTCCATGTAATAAATTATTT
>OZ038478.1:109361446-109381446 GCA_964036315.1 Acanthosepion esculentum
TGCCGTTCTGAACATTTTGGCCGCAACTGTATATAAAAATAAAATAGTTTACCAGTTTGGTATTTTATAGTGTACACTTATAGATAAAATCTGATTTCTCAATAACAAGAAAGTATTACCAGACCGTCAAGGAATATAACGGCAACCAAATCACAGAAAATAAGGTAACAAACATAATGGTAGTTGGAATTACGAAACCATCCTATGCTAAAAAGGTAACAGGAAAACAAAACGAAAAATGTTAATACGAATAACTTAAGTATTGACAGTGGTACTTCTGAAAACCTAAAGGGATTTTGTCAGATGATTAAAGTAGAAATATAAATGAAACTAACAACATCTAATCTCTATCGACAACACAGGAATACATGAAAGCACAGCATGTCTGTCCCCTACGGATTTCAAGTAACCTTGGTGTGTGATTGGTTTAATCATCTCTGTGGTTTATCTATCCTGTCGATTAGTATTGGTCACGACTTTCGTTTCACCTAGCAAGGCATTGAGACTCGAGGAAATCAAGCAGTGTGAACTAAAATTTAATCGATAACCAGTAGTGATGAGTAAATACTAATGAACACAAAAATCCGAAAACACGTAGGAAATTGAAAAAACAAAGTGTTTCAGTTAAATGATTTTCTGAAAGTATTTTTTTCGGCAATCTATTATATCATGAATTACAAATTAGTGTCAGTGGTCATTCTAAATGTTCATTTGTCAATTCAACACGTTGCCGCGAGATGTGCAGAGAATAAGCACGAAAAAGTGAGGATGAATAATAATCAGTCTCATGCTGAAAATGCAAAAAAAATTATTAATAGCAAATGAAATTCGTTACATGTCTGATATTCAACAATTAAAAAAAAAACAACAACAAAGAAATCAACAATTGTAATAATAAAAATAAAGTTGTTTTGCAGAAGCTGATTCTGTACTGAAATTACTGCTCTTGCTATATTTTAAATGGCTTGAATTTAAATAGAAACTTATTCAGGCGAAAAATAATGGGAATAGTTATATGACCAATTTAAATTAAGAAATATATTCTCATATGATAACGTAAAAATAGTTTGAGAAAACTATGTCAAGGAAATTCGAGACAAAATAATAAAAATCACTTTCCTTGTGTCCTAATGTCTATATTCTTTGGCTTAGGGTGAAATGATTAAAACAATGTATTGCTCTATCACGAGACAGTTTCAGCACAGCATTATAAATGAACTTAAAATCTGCAGTCATCGACATCATCAGTCCCTCAACTGATTCAATCTTTGGGGTGGGACCTGAGGGCAGAATAAAAAAATCACTTTCAGTCTGATCTGTTGTGGGTGGCTTTTATAAGCGCCGGGATTACAATTTCCGTCCACTGTTTATGTAAAAGCATAGAACGTGCGAACGTCTCACGTTCCGATGTTTGAACCCTGCTTTGGTAACTTGATGGTGTTTGTCGCTCCAGTCGATTAATTGTCACGCACAACTGAAGTTAGTCAATGGTACGCGTGGTTGCTGTTGAACCAGGTCTTGACCGAGCCTGCACCATGTTACTCAACATCTATATTGATTTTAAGATAGTTTGGTGGCGCCCATTTCCTTTCCAAGCTCAAATCTGTCCTAATGTGATTAATATCAGAATATATTTCGAGTCTTGATAATAAAACAGAAGAAATAAAATCGGAGGTTTTGAAATTAAAAACAAATCTACCGAGCAAACAGTACTTTTGGCTTGCTGTAAATAGAGCCTACTAGATTATAGGTGTAACTGTAGAATCAATAAAAATGGTAGAACATACTAGATTCTGAACCTTGATCAGAATTTGAAGAATCTCCAAATATGATGCGTAGATAAAAAAAAGAAATATCTCCAATACAAACAGTGAGGGAATCTGAGATATTAGAGGAATGATAGAGCCTTTTCTCATTTCAGAGTTATGTGCGCAAGTAAGAATAGTGACGAGTTTGCTAGATATAAGGGAATATTCCATTTATCTAAATAGGAATTTAGAAACCGGTTAACGACAATACTGACATATCCTATAGAAAAATTAATAGAAATTATAATGTAAATAAAGTGGTCGATGAAATCAGAAGAAATTGAATATTACATAAGAAAACGAGTAAGTGTCATTGTCCGTGTTAATAAATCTATAACAATTGTACATTACGTTTTGTATTTTAAATATAAAAACATTATCCACGTTATCAATATTAAATTATAAGCATTTACATTATTTCAACTATTAAATGAATATTAAGTTCATGAAATATACAGAATAATTATAATAGTTATTCTTTTAAATATACAATTTACTTGATCGTTTTATAATTAATAAAATTTAAATTATCAGTGTTACCAATATCATAATTAAATTTATCAATATCAAAATATTTATAGTATTTTTATATGTAAATAATATTAGTTGTAATTTCAAAAAACTTGATCGTATTATAAAAATTGCATAATTTCTTTTTCAGGTTACTGAAAAAAACGGCAAAATTAAAATAAAATAAATATTTCTGAATCATTATTTTGGTATTTCATCCGAAACAAAATTACCGGTAAGTACCTTGTACTTATGTAATCATACATCATGAAGCACAGCCACACAAGCGCTCACGTGGGTGTGAGTGTGTAGCTGTCTATATTTCTGAGATTAGGTATTATGTACACTATTCGGACTATTTGTCGACATATGTATTACAACATTTCGGCCGTTGTACGCTCCGGCCTTAATCAGGTGGTTGGAAAGTCGAACTAAAAACTTTATTTCGCTCACTGGGGTAGACTGTTCTAGTTCCACGTGTCATGTTTAATGGATGTCAGTTAACTCCTGTTAATTCCCCTCTCCAATTTCTCCACCGCCTTAACCAAGTATTGAACTCAAACTTTTTGGGACCGTTCACTGGAGGTAACTAACGATTTCTCCCCTGTGCAATCTGTTCTTTAGAACATCCGTGTATGTATTTCTGGGTATTATAAACCTGATGACTTCTCCAACTATCTTTTTTAGTGTTCATATTTGAATTTTTTTAATAGAGCTCATATTGCAATTTTTGTTGTTATTATCGCTTTTCTCTGACACACATTCTCTTGTTAGCTTATATGGTTAGTTTTTCAAAAGTGGGCTCAACCAAGACCATTTCCATAACACATGAGTGGTAGTTTTAGTAAGTACATCGCTTGGTCAAAATACGAAAAGATACGGACTGAAAAGTTCGCGAAAATATTTCCCTAATATTTAGTCATTTTCATATATATGGTTTATATGAGTTTATTTTTTTTTGCTATTTATTCATAGCAAGAAATTATTATAAAATACATAGATGAAATATAATTTCGTCATTGTAATTATACGAAAATAATAAAGATCAGATAGATACATAATGTGTTGCAAAATTAATGATTTTGAGCACATTCGTATAAAAAATCCCTGACATTCAGGGCCTTACCAGTTGCCCATTCGATTACGCTGTCAACTCTGAGTTGAAGATTATGGTGATCGTTATTTTACAATAATTTGGATTCATAGCATAATCTAATACAAGACTTTGTATTTACTTCCCTATCAAAAAAGGTGGGGGCTTCTATTTTTCACTTGAGTAAATTCATTAGATTGCGAAAGGATATCACCAAGAAAATGCTGTCGAAATTATGACTAGTCGATCATTTCTAATGTCAATACAAGTTTTGATTTTTCTCCGTTAACTATGCGTCATTGCAATTAATCGATAGTTCACAGATGTAACGCTAATGCACGGACGCTGTGCCATCTAATTGTTTGAAAATGTGTCAATTTAGTAAGGTATTTGTGACTGCACTTAGATCCTATTATGCATGCATATAATAGTCTCAGTTTATCAGGATTTGTATAAGGTTCATTCAGTGTATCTGCACTGACGGGTTTTGTACAATATTTTTTCTAAACGGGAATGAATATATTCCTAACTGAATAAAGTGAATATATATATAGTACAGTATAGAAGTTAAGGTTGACATGCAGTGCAGTTGTTTTGGATGGGGATATTGTTATTGAATTTCAGAAAAAGTTGGAACAATATATATATATATACATATATATATGTATATATATATATATATATATATATATATATATATATATATATATATATATATATATTTATATCGCCTTTAAATGTAAATACGAACATATCCAAATACATATATATATATGTATATATATATATATGTATATATATGTATATATATATATATGTATATATATATATATACATATATGTATATATGTGTGTATGTATATATATATATATATATATATATATATAGAGAGAGAGAGAGAGAGAGAGAGAGAGAGATTGAGGGAGCGAGCGAGATAGATAGGTATGCGTGTTTCCATATAGGTTTATGCATGTCTGTATTTGAGTATATATAAATATCCGCGTATTTATGCGTGTATTTTCATATATATATATATATGCCTGCCTATATATATATATATATATATATATATATATATATATATATATATATATATATATATATATAGGCAGGCATATATATCTGTATATTTTTGATTCTATACATATATGCGTATATATTTATACATTTCATACATTATAGTTATGTGTATGTATGTATATTTGGCTATATATCAATATATATCAATATATATATATATATATATATATATATATATATATATATATATATATAGCGGAATATTCGTTCATAAACGAAGAATTAAAAATCTTCAAACACTGATATACACATTTTAATATTTTTATTTATTTGTGTATCTTTCACACTAAAAGCTATGAATGACAAGAATTTTTTGAAAAATAATTTCTTTCACATTTTTCACAAAATAACAGATGTATCCTTTTCACTCTGTGTATAAATTCACAGTCAGGCATATATATATATGTTATGGTCCAAGTTCCTTGTATCACGGTTATGGTCCAAGATAGAACCAATGAAGAATAACTCGAACACAGAAATGGAATAGCACAGATATATTACAAACAGAATATGCACAACAGTAGTAGAAGTATTCGTAATAACAATCAGATTAGCTTAGAGAGAACTATGTTGTCTCGACCAGTATCACTATTCCAATGATTTACAGTAATCGTCTGACGAGACTCTGTTTCTGACTGACTCTGTGACGATGTTTAACAACACTCCCACGTGTGTCGGATGTGGCGCAAGGCCGGTTTAATGTGGGTTTACCGAGCCCGTAGGCTCGGGCAAAAATATACCCATTAGAACCCGTATACACGGGTTCAGGGACTCTCTACCTCCCCGGACGGCACTTTGCCCTGCGGCAAAGCCCCGTCCGAGTTCCTCGCCGCCGAGGCGAAAAGTTCCACAGCAAAGAACAGTCTGAACGGCTGTTCCGACACTGAGGCAGCGTCGGTATTTAACAACACTCCCACGTGTGTCGGATGTGGCACAAGGCCGGTTTAGTGTGGGCTTACCGAGCCCGTAGGCTCGGGCAAAAATATACCCATTAGAACCCGTATACACGGGTTCAGGGACTGTCAACCTCTCCGGACGGCACTTTGCCCTGCGTCAAAGCCCCGTCCGAGTTCCTCCCCGCCGAGGCGGAGAGTTCGACAGCAAAGAACAGTCTGAACGGCTGTTCCGACACTGAGGCAGCGTTTACTGCTCCCTCTTGAGGCGCCGTATTTATGAGGTACGGAATAGTCCATTACTATTATGGGTAGGTTCCCATAACACTCACCCCTTCCGAAGTTTTTGCGTAGCAGAGGTTTTTAATATCTTTTTTCTTTGGTATCTGTGTGTGTTTATGTATAGTAGTTTTGAACTTTCCTCATCGACTGGAATTTGTAGGTACGCCTCACTTGAATAAATTTTTGAAAAATATTTTCCGCCATTTAATTTATTTAATGCTTCTTCTGGACTGGGTAGAGGATAATGGTAGTCCTTTATTGCTGCGTTCAAACCTGTAGAAAAATAAGCGCAAACTCGAATTTCGCCTGATTTCTTTTTGACGTAGACCGACGGTGCGGCCTATTTACTGTATTCTACTTATGTCAATGTGCCAGTGTTTTCGAGTCTGGTTAATTCTTGATCAATTATTTCAATTGACGCAAACGATACGCTCCTTTCTTTCTTGAAAATCGTCTGAACGTTATCTTTTACTTCGATATTAGCTGCCATTTTCTTACATCTTCCTAGGCCTGCTTAAAATACTTCGGGGAATATCGTTCTTAATTTCTCTTTTAATTTGTCTGCCTCGGTTGGTAAGCTTTTTACATTTTGGCAGTACGTACTTATAGGTAGATCCCACAGTTCGAATTTTTGCATCCAGTCCGTTCCGAATAGGTTTTCGGTATTTTTTAGACGTACATTTTTACTTTTTTCGTCATTCCATTAAATGTTACATTAGTAATTACTTCACTCTCGAATTTTATCTTTCTCCTCGTAACTGATCTAGCAATTTTATCCGTTTTTAACATGGCAGGCTTGTTCAGTTTTCTCCATGTTTGTAGGTTTATGATAGTTAAGTCTGAGCCAGAATCCAGCTGTAGCCTAACTTTTCTGTTTTGCATTTCAACTTGTACGTACTTTCTTATGTTAGTCTCATCTGCTTGGTCAGTCCTCGTAATTCTTATTCTGCTTTTATTTTCTCTTCTATTCCAACAATGAGAACATTTCTGACCTATTTTTACATGATAGACAGGTTTTAAAACGATATGTACACTCATTAAACCAATGCCAAGTCCAACGCATATATGAAAATAACACTGACTTACCATTTTCAAGGACATATTTACAAAAACTACACAAAAATATCTTGAAATACTAAAGAGTAAATGTATTCAATAAAATCGCCATTAGCTTCAACCGCACCTTCAAGACAACTTCGAAATCTCCTGCATCTCTTCTGAATGCTCTTCTTTTTAATGTGGTGAATGCTGCAATAATCCTTGATTCAGTTCATCTTTGGCGTTACAAGGAGTTTTGTGGGTTACTCCCTCAGGTGCACGGACCCACATAATAATCAAGTGGGTTGCAGTCTAGGTTGTTAGTGGCCAGATTTCAGTGGTGTTTTGGTCGCAAAAATTGTTCCACAGACATGACTCAATAGTCCTGCTTGTGTGGCATAGATATAGTTTCTGCCAGCAGGATTCCACTTGAACCAGGGCAGCCCTAATTCTACAAGTCACTTGATATAGGCTGTCGTGTTGATTCTGAGGTTATGTTGTAAGATGGAAGAAGATATAATGTCGCCATCACTAAAGATAACTTCAAAAACAAGAATGTTGACTAGATATATCTCAATTATTTTCTATATCTTCTCAGTTTGACGCACAAATACTCTGAGACCTTCTTATTTGTACTTCCGGCAGAATGAATGCCAAACAGTACAGCAAGCTAATTCCAAATTTCTGTCGGAGTAAATTACACATTTGGGACATTTGCTAACAGACGGTACTCAATTGACACTGCAATAAATAGAGAAATTCAACATATAAAATGTTGACGAATTACGTATCGTAACCTGTATACACATAGGAAGAAACGTATAACTCATATATAGCTAAAATAATGGTATTCACACTGACACATAGATATATATAAGTACATGTGCACTCATATATATATATATAGAGAGAGAGAGAGAAAGAGAGAGAGTGATACACACATTCATATATATATAAACGTATATATATATATTCATATATAGAGAGAACGCAAATACACTAATACATGCATATATACATATATATATAAAAACTCATACATATATATAAGCATATCCCCTTTCATACATACGCATATATATAAATGTATATGCATTCATACATACGCACATATATAAAGGAATGCACACTCATACATACACCTATATATAAATATATATATATACATATATATATATATATATATATATATATATATATATACGTATAAGCAGTCATACACACACACATATATATATGTATTGACACTCATATATACATATACATAAAAACATAAGCACAATCATAGATATATATGTGCGCATATATGTGCACGTATAGAAACTCATATATACATATATATGAATGAATGCGCACATTTATATATCTATATATATATATATATATATATATATATATATAAACTTATATACACTCATCTATAGCAATGCATACATATATTTGAGTGTATATAAACATATATTCATTTACATGGATTTACACATATATACATTCATATACTTCTATTTACATATATATATATATATATATATATATATATATATATATATATATATATATATATATATATATATATACGCTCATATACATGGATGTACACCCCCACACCATCCCCATATATATATATAATATTTAAATTTACCGTAATTTATGTTGAAAATTCTATGCAATTCGGAATTTTGGGGAACTGCTTTGTAAACATTATGTTATGCTATTTGTATTCCCCCGGCAAAACGGGATAAAGTTATGTTAAAACATAAGAGAGTGTTATGTGTTGAGAGTCATTAAAAGGAGAAGGGTTAATGCTAAAATCCCGTTGGAAGAACTGCAAATTTAATCCAAACATAAACGACTTGAATTGTATGTCGCGTAGTTTGATACTGGAGAAGTGACCCAGACGTAAGGGGCAATGTTGTTTAACACGGCTGCAAATGGAAGCTCTAAAGCGAAAATTTCATTTTTGTAAACAACGAATTTCGAGGTGATTCTCCTTGTCGAAAGTTGATTTGAGACAGGAAGTGGGGAAACACCCACTGTCAGTGAGGATATTTAGTGAGAGATAATGATATGAAAAATTGGGAGAAGGGAATACCCCAAAATTATGCCAATAAATAAGAATGCGCTAAGCGAATTCGCGAGTCACAAGAGAGACGATTAGAAGAAGACAGAAGCAGAATAGAAACTTTATCAATAAAAGCAAGCAAAATTTTTGCCATGTCGAAGATAATATTGCTACTGATTTAGATGTGGTCTGGGCTGATAATGAATTGCTTGCGAACACTGACATAACCAATTATTCTACGTAGGATGATATAAAAAGTGTATTTAATTTTTGTTCAAATTATTCAGGTGTTCCGTTTTCCATGTACGTCATAGATTTGCTTGGAGCAGCCCGACCGGAAGCTACCTGCGTCGATCCGGTCTTGGCCTCCTTATGATCAATATTAAATCAAAACTTGGGATAAGAATGGCCTGAGATCGAACAAATGTCATCGATCAACCGCGGTGTTGGACGACCAGCTAGGGTGTTGTACGATTATAGTTAAAGAAATATTTTTCACTATATGAATTATTATTGTAAATTAAAAGGTGAGCTAAACCAGATCATATGGATGTCTTTAATTTTATACTTCAATTGGTGGTTTGGTTGAGGATTAAAATTCAATTTCTTTTGTGCACCTCCTTTGACAATGCTGCTCTTTGTTTCTTGCATTGAAATATTTTGTTAGCCTAAGAATTTCTTGAAATTATGGAGTCGATGATATTCGGAATATGTTTAATAATGCTTGCAAGGTGATTTGATTTAAATTTATATATTCAACAAAATATTTGGCTAGGGTGAGACGGTGCTGGTGGAGATGTTAAATTCTACATTGAAAATTTTCGAACATTTGTTCATTTCGACCTGTATACTCGAATATATATATATATATATATATATATATATATATATATATATATATATATATATATATATATATATATATATATACATACATATATCAGATTAACTGATTTAAAATGTTTTCGCTACACAGTAATAACCATGTTTCAAAAGTGGAAGCTGAATCTTCAAATTTAATTATATAATTAAAAGCATTAGTTCCGTTTCATCTTCAAGCGAATTTTGGAATAACTTATTTTTTAAATTTACTGAGTTTTAAACACACACATAAATTCATAATTCCCTGTTTCCAAGGATACAGAGAAAAATAATCATTCAGAGAGGGGCGGTACCGTGTTCATTTTTATTAACTATTGTTGTATCAATTACGAGTTACGTTCGAAAAAGAGGTTAAGTCTAGGGAGGGTAGTGGTGTATTTTTCAACAAATTCAGACATCAATTAAATGCATGTCGTCTGGGATTTTTTTTATAAAATTAGTTTATAAAAAATAAAAAAATTAGGAATAAAAACATATTTTAAATCAGTTAATTTATAATATTTATGCTTTGTAAATTTACATTGAGCACTGTTTTGTAAAAATAAATACAAAAAAATCAATAAGGACACCGGATTATTAACATATAATACATAAAAATGAGATACTATACAACCGCATATATATATATATATATATATATATATATATATATATATATATATATATATATATATATATATATATATATATATATGCATATAAAATATATATATATATATATATATATGCATATAAAATATATAAATGCATATACACACACACACACATATATATATATATATATATATACATACATATATTCCTGCATATACACGCATAAACATACATACATATATATATATATATATTTCATTAAAAACGACTGACAAGGTGCTTTTATATAGTTTTTTATATAATTTCTCGTGCGATCTAATAAAGTTTTTCTTTTCAGAGGATAAATTATATAAAAATTGTCCGAATGTTCTTTTCCGAGCGCTTTCGGCTATACTTTTAGCCATTATCAAGGATTGTATTTCAATATATATATATGTGTGTGTGTGTGTGTGTGTAGGGTGTGTGTGTAGGGTGTGTGTGTGTAGGGTGTGTGTGTGTGTGTGTGTGTGTACATGCATATATACAAGCATATAAATTCCTATGTATATAAATATATACAGGTGCGTGTATATATATTAACATATAAATACATATATCTACGTAATACCAATACCTATGTGTGCATATATGAACACACATATATACACATATATAAACATATACATATATATATATATACATATATACACGCATATATGTATATAAGCACATATATACACATTTATAAACACATATGTACATATATACATATACACACATATATACATATATAGATAGATATACACAGATACAGAGATATATACACATATATGCAAACTGATACAGATATAAACGTATATATATATATATATATATATATATATATGTATGTATAAACATGTATTCTTATGCACAACTATTGAGAAATATATATTTATATATGTAAACATATATACGCACACGCACATCTAAATATATACCCTGACGATCTGCCTAAGTGAAACCTTGGTAGGTTTGTCGGGCTCATTAGGTTTGACTATGTGTGCTCTACGTTTGTTTTTCGACACGAGTATAGTTACGTATATATATATATATATATATATATATATATATATATATATATATATATATATATATATATATATATATATTAAACAACTTCAGTAGAATGTTTTACCCTAATCAATTTAGTTTTTACAGAGATGATAGACGTATTTTTATTCCAAATAATATGAGTCCTCTATCTAGTAGAATACATAAAGCTATTATAAGAGGCTTCTAATTTCTAGGTTTTAAAATTGAAATCTATTCTAAACCTAAAATAATTAATTTCTTATATATCACTTTCAACCACTCTAACGATACCTGCAAACAATTTCATAAAGAAAATCAAACTTCCATTTATATTAATATCAACTCAAATAAACCTAAGTCAATAATTATTCAAATCCCTAACACTGTAAACAATAGATTTAATAGATTATCATCTAAGCGTAAAATCTTCAATGAGAATTAATTAACTTATAATGATGCCATAAAAAAAGTAATTTCAAACAAGAATTAAGTAATCAGGAAACTTTTAAAAAACAATCCAACTAACAAAACAAAATCATACAAAGAAAGACAATAGAGTTTAACCCGCTTTTCTGTATATTTTTTGTTATTTATATTGACAGATATTTTTTTAAATTTAATAGACAAAAAAGAAAAAAAGGTAATAGAAAAACTATAAAACTTAATTATTCTTGTACTAGTAATATACATATTATAATTAATTCACACAATAAACTTATGTGAAATAAAATTTACGAACGTGAAACACAAGGAAATAAACATCCTTTAATTGTAAAACCAGAACTAACAGCACATTTGGATTTGTTTGTACTTCTGAAAATATAGTATACATAGCTACGATTTTTCCGAAGGAAAATATCAGTTAGAAGAATGCATACACAGGGATATGTGCGAGGATTTGGAAGTAAAAGCTTTTACATTCGCGGGCATTCCTTCACTGTAAGGTATCAAACGGATCTATGTAAAAATTACTGGAATCTTAAATATGTAGGCTTCACCCTACAAATAAAATGGAGGATCATCTCTCAATCACAGACACAACTTCAGGGACAGATGCAATCTACGCATGAAAGAAAAAATTATAATGATTTATTATAAAAAATGCTGATGTATTATAAAGCGAAAGGTACGAACTTATCTTCAAGTGTAGACATAAAATTTAAAATTCTTTAATAACATTAATTTTGGAGAATTGTATACTTGAAGTTTTCTACTTTTTATGGGCACTAACATGTATGCATAAATGCATTCTTGTGTTTATATATATATATATATATATATATATATATATATATATATATATATATATATATATATATATATATGATCATTTATGTGGTTTTCTTTTTTATATCGTTCATATTCTTAAATTAGGAATTAGTTTTATTTACTTTTTCTCCAATTTTATTATTATTATTATTATTATTATTATTATCAACATATATTTATATGTATGTGTATGGCTGTGTATATGTATGGATATTTGTATGTGTATATGCGTGTATGTATGTTTATATGTTTGTATGTGTGTGTATATACATATATATTTATGTGTATATGTATACATATATGCGTGTGTCTGCGTGTACGAGCTTATACATATATATATATATATATATATATATATATATGTACATTTTTGAATTTTTAAATTTTTAGTTATTGTTGGTGATATTTTTTAATTATAAATTGTTGAAAAGATTTTTTTTTAATTTATGGTATTTCATTATACTGATTTTGAATATTTTAATATTATTATTATTATTATTATTATTATTATTATTATTATTATTATTATTATCAGTTTGTAAGTAATTGTAAGAATATAATGCCATGATGATTTCGCTGCTTGAAATAACTAGGCAATTACAATGTATCTATTTTGAATATGAACACTCCCTTCAACCATCCTATATATTAAGTTGTCAAGTCTCGGGAGGAAAAAATAATTTCTGGGTCACTCTTTCGACTTGTTTAATTCTTTTCTTTCCCGCACTCAGTCTCTTTCTTTTCCCCTTCCCATGTCTACCTCCCTTTCTCTCTTCTCCCTAAAACATATATTGAAAGCTCGACATTTCTCCCCCTTTTCCTTTCCTTTTTTAATATTAATATTTTTTCCTTTTGCTCTTTTCTCTCTCTTCCTTTTTTTCTTATTTTCCTTTTCCTTGTGACATTATTATGGAAAAGGTTGTGTGTCGGCAAGCTTAATCGAATCTGTACTTAACACTTCAATCCAAACACGCCGCCAGATTTTGATTAGATAGAAATTGTGGCTGTGGTTGCTTTCTTCTTTATGGAAGAACGCACATGGCTGGTGAACCGGAAGTCGTCTGGGATTGGACAGTAATTTTGAAGAAGCGTCGTATGGTGTTTACTTCGGAAGATGGAAAAAATGTAGTTGACGGAAGGTACACAAGTTCGTACCTGATTAGTATCGGCTGCGTCACCGTGGAATGTGGGTATGATGTTGACATACCCGAAACCCCTAAAGGAAACACCGATGATGCGTACTAAAGCATCCAATAGATGCATTTTACGAAATTCAAAGAAAAACTTTTCAATATAATAAAATATAAGATATCCACCAGAGATCCCATGAAAAAAATAAAATTAATTTTATACTACACTAATTCCACAATATCTAATACAAGCATTCCTAATGACTCTTCCCCGCTCACTAACTTGTTGCAAAAAAGCAACATCGTTTATAAATGTAAATGTCCTCGAGGAGATTGCAACCCAACAGTAAAAATAATATCTATATTGGACATACTACGACAACGTTGTCACCTCGGGTAAGTTTTCATTTGAATATGTCCAACATCTCTAAACATTTATAACAACATACATATCCACTTACGCAATTCCGAAAAATCCTTGTCGAAAATACTCCTATACTTTTTCACGAAAAGAATAAACATGAAATAAAATTTATCGAAGCTTTTCATATTAAAATATTTAACCCAAACCTTAATAAAATTAATTATGAATAATAACAAATGTTTTAAAATGTGTATAATAGTTTGAAATGGTGAGTTTTACACTAATAATTTCTTTCTTTTTTTACTACAAATCTTCGTAAAAGTATTCAACATCCTACATAGTTACCTCCCCTTAAATGATGTCAGTGGTCATACACTTTCTCAGCGTTCCTCATTCCACATATAAGAAATTTAACTTTCAGATGAACCAAAAAAATTTCCTTCACAATAATCAACACTACAATATTTATCCTGTTATAAGCAAGACTCTGATGATGATATTGTGCTATGTTGAAAGAACTCGGAAATAAACGAAATATGCAACAACACAGTCATTTTCTCTCGTCCTTCAATAACGGTATCAAAAAGCATATCCGTGAATATGAAATGATTCTATTGAAAATTAGTAAGCAGAATATGTCTAACTTATTCAATGAAACATCTCTCTCCCTCTCTCTCTCTCTCTCATATATATATATATATATATATATATATATATATATATATATATATATATATATATATGAAATGGAAAAAGTCCGACAATTACTTTAAGCCATTTTTATGTTTATACATTCTTTTTATAGATACAAGTATTTAAGTAAATGCCCTGTTATAATAAACAGTATTCATAACATTTACCGGCCTGAAAATATTCGTCCTAAGTAAAATTGATCTGCTAATCGAACGATCCGCTGTAGCTGATTCGGTTAAGACACGTCAGGCTATACGAGGGTTCCGTGTAGGATACAGGTTCGATTCCTGTCGGAGGACGAATATTTTCTATATAAATTTCTCGGATATTCAGGTCGGTAAATGTTATGAATACCGTTTATTAAAACAAAAGCATTACTGAAAAATGACACTCATGTAAGCAGTGCGTTTGGGGAACTGAACATAAGTCGTTGTGTAACGGATCTATTCCAGCAAACAATATTCTTGCGACATTGCTGATACGTTTTAATAGGAGTATATGTTTCCTTTTTAGAAAATCCTTATGAAAATATATGCTTTTATCTTTTTTTCCCACTTTTTTAATCTCAGGATATTTCTATAAATCAATTCCTTGTCGTGTTTAATATTTATATTCGTTATAAGGACATATTTTGGAAAATTTACTCTGCTCAAACAGTAGGTACCCTCATTTACAGAAAAAAATTCACTCAATTTTAAAGTAAAAATTCAGTTAAATTAAGACTTTATTTAATTAGAAAATATTTTACTAGCTTTTATGTATATAATATATTCTGAATATTACTGTATGCGGAAAAATTGATGAATAATTAATACTTTTTACAATAATTGCCTTCATTATTGCTTTTAAATTCTAATGTAAATTTATAATTTTTTAAATATTCTGAATTTTATTTTTTTTTTAAATCATATCGCCCCAAGCAAGGCCAGAGGCCACTATCGCGCAAGGGGTTAAAGAAGGGTTGGAGGAAGAGCAGATAGGAGTGGCAATGGATGGGATAAGGAAGAAGAGAATGACAGTGGGTCGATCAAGGCAAGGGGGCCACAAAAGATCCGGAGCGAGAGCAGATAGGAATGAGAAAAGAAAGGATGTGGATAGATCAAGGCAACTGGAGATGTCGATTGACGCTACACTTAAACCGTTGGAGATTGTATTTGTCAGGGAAACAGTAGTAGGGAAGGGAGTTCCATAGGCGGGATGTGCGAGACATGAAGCTATTGGAGTAGAAGAGACGTCTACACCTAACAGTTTCCACGGTGTAGGGGTGGGAGCGGGATGCCAGCCTGGTGGGGCGTTTAAATTCACGAGGCCTGGGGACAAGCGAACGCAACTCCTCAGAGCAATTACCGTGGAAGTATTTGTAAAAAAGGCAGAGCGAGGCAACATCGCGTCTGTGAGAGAGCGACTGCAGACGAGATGACAAATCAGGGCCAATCACATTGCCTATCCGTCTCTGGATCTTATCAAGAACCCCGAGGCAAACAGCAGGGGCTCCAGACCATATATGGCAGCAATACTCCATGCATGGGCGAATGGTCGATTTATAGACTTGAAGGATAGATTCAGGGGAGAAAAATTTGCTGGCTCGGCACAGAGAACCAACTTTCTTTGCGGTGGCTGATGCAACTGACTCAATAATGCCCAATACCGACGACGGGGTTATGTGCAATCCGTCCAGGAGGGCCTCAGTTCTGGGAGGGAAATCAGGCAAGGGCACCCCGGAAGAATCTAGTGTAGAATTAGAAGAGACCATCCGAGCGAAGCATTCGGCCTTGTCAACAGAGGTGGTCAAGACCTCAAACTGATTGAATAGGGGAGGAATGGAGGGTTTGTTATTGTTCAGGACGCTCTTGCAGAGGCGCCAATAATCTCTGGAGCCAAATTTGTGGGATGCAATACGTTCCTTCATCCGAGCAGCAAATAGTGACTTGGCATCGTCGAGGATACGCTTACACTCGTTACGGGCAGAGGTAAATAGACGTCTATTGGAGTCGGACATATCACTTCGAAAATGGTAGAAGAAGTGGTTCCTATGGGCAATGGCGGCTGAGCAAGCAGCTGTGAACCAGGGGGAGGAGCGAGGTTTGACCTTGAATTTCCTGGAGGGGATGAAGGCTTCGATACCGGCTTTAACCCAGGAAGAGAGTTCTTACGTACTTCCTACTAAAATAAGGGTGGGGAGTGGCGGGTAACAAAAAGTCAAAAACAGAAATTCACAAATACAAAAAAAATAAAGAAAAAAACATTGAATATATAATTAAAAATAACATTTTTGCAAATACATTAACAAGTTACATATACATACACCAGGAACACGGCAACAAATAAGGGGGGTGCACTTATAGTTAAGAATGAGAAAAAAAATTAAATAAATCAATAAATAAATATTAACTAGCACGAATTTTTTCAAATACATTAAATACACATGCAAGGAATACATCGAACAAGCTCCTATCACGACCATAAGCTATCCAAAAGAGACATCGAAAGTTAAAAGAATTTGTAGCTTTCAAGTTTATTTTTCTTCAATTAGGTTTTAAGAATGTATTTACTTATCATAAATGGAAAAGCTAACTACAATTGAACGATGGATTTAATACATTTCATGTGTGTACAAATGTTTTGATTTTTCTAATACGGTTATCCAAACGCGATATTATCACAAAATATGTGCAGTAACTTCATCCCTTTTCTGAACGTGAAATAATTAAGAAAAATCCTCTTGTTCTGAAATCAAATTTTATTCAGGCGCGCATATACTGATTCAGGCATGGAGATCCTTACTGCGAGGCAATTCTCGATTGCACCTATGTATCAATATTGCCTGCTGAAATCTGATTTAATCAGTGCCATGAAAAATGTCAGGTTAGGCGCCTGCGCAAACCGATGAAGCCAATTCGTTTTTGTTTTGTTTCTTTTTTCTTTGTTTCTTTTTTTTCATATTGCCTTCAAGCATTAGCCAGATGTGAAGTATGCTGGTGAGAATTTGTTTTTATACCTATAAGCATATTTCATTCTTAAAGCTAGAAATATTTATTGTGTTAAAAGCATTTAACTTCGTGGTGTTAGGCCAAGCATTACGAAGTTTCATATGTTTTATACGCTTTTGGATATTTTCATGTATGCATAGTTTTACTTCCCTTTTCATTCATTTAAGGTTCATTTTTTTCCATTCAAATGTTTGCTTTATTCAACACAAACCTTTTTTCTCCTCATTAAGATTGTCTTGCATTTAAAATGAAGAATATTAGTATATTTATCTAGTAATTTTGTAATTATTTTCTATTTTTCTAATGAGTGTTGTTTGTCATTAAAGATTCATCGTAAATAATTAAGATATAAGAGTTTATTCATCCGTAATAATTTGAAAATACCAACTGAGGAAATGTAGAATATACAACGTGTTAAAGATTTTCTTTAGGTAAGAGAAAAGATAATAATATGTCTTTAATTGACAAAAGTGTAATTCAGAGCCAACACATTCTGTAAAAGTAGCCGATGTTATTGTAAATTAAGAAAACCGTATTGATAATATTGTTCTGTAAAATAAATTAAGCTTTTATAATTCGAGAGAAATGCCTAATATATTGATCTTATTTATATTTCATTCATAAACAAACGAGTTAATGAATAAACAATTGTTTTAAAAGTATTAGGAAATTGAACATTATGCATAAAAATTATAGTTTGTGATTTTACGGTATTATTACATGAAGCACATGGGTGAGCAAGTGGAAGGGTATCAAACAAAGTTTTCAGTAATAATCATCCAAATTGTGTATATTCATTGGAAATTTACACCTATTCGTAAAATATTTATATATTAATTATATATACGGCATTTGAGAACTACGCCTCATGCATTCCCGAGATGGTACAAGAATAGTCAACGGGAACAAGGAGTAAAAAACAAAAACAAAACACAAACGACACACATTTACTTCCGATATCAAATGCTTCAAACTTCTTCGGCTATTGGTATGCTTATAGAAAGAAATTAGGAACAAAGCGGCCAACTTACCTGATATAAGCTGTTGTATTAATCCAGGACATCGAGGCGAAGTGAACAGAGTTGACTTCTGCTGGAGATACGGTAATCATCCTTTAAAGCATTTCACCCCAAGCAAGGCGGGAGTGACACTAGCACGGAAGGGGTTACAGAGAGTGGGAGCAAAAGTAAAGACGCGTGATAGAGGAAAGGGTGAAAAGATGTCGATTGATATTGTATTTGAATAAATTAAGATTATATAATTAACCGGGAATTAAGTAAGATGAAGGGATTTCAACAGACGGGAAGTGCGTCTTCCATTGCTCTAGCCCTCCAGAGCGATAGCATCAGGAAATCTCCTTTCTGACAAATTGGCCATGGTGAGATTCGAACCCGAGCCTCGTGATCAGAAAGAGAACATTTAACCATTCGGCCGTGTGTGTGTGTGTGTGTGTATATATATATATATATATATATATATATATATATATATATATATATATATATATATATATATATATATATATATATATACAGAAATATAGTCTTAAAGTGTGCTATATTTATGGGGTAAAGTGCTCAATATCAGAGATAGAGCGTGTGTAAATATAAAAGTGGACATGGAAGTCAGCACTTAGAGGCGACAGTCTGTTTCATGCTAGTGCAATCGTCAGGCGACTAGTGCTGTTATTTTTCTCGGCTATTTATATAAGGGTCAGTGGTGCATTATGGGTAGTCTATTTTGGCGGTTACTTTTACCGGAAGTGGCTTATTTGTTTATTTATTTATGTCAAATTGTTTTGCTTGTTTTTTGTTTGTTTTTTTATTTTTATTTTTTATCTTATATATTTATTTATTTATTCTTTTATTTTGATCGGTGTTTTTGGTTAACGTAGTAAAAATTTGTTTATATAGCTTATTGTTGGTAGTCTATAATGGCCGTCATTACCGGAAATCGCTTGTTCGCTTATTTATTTGGGTCAAATTGTTTTGCTTGTTTTTATTTATTTTCATTTTTATTTTTTTTATCTTATATATTTGTTTATTTGTCATTGATTAAATCTGTTTGTTGAATTTGTGGTTTTTTCTGACTATTATTTAGGTGGGAACAGTTTTTAATTTATCTATTTAGGTTGGTTATCTTTATTTGTTTTTGTTTTGTTTTGTTTCTTAAACGGCTAGTATATCGTAATCGGTTGTTAGTTTATTTATATATTTGGATGTATTTAGATCGATTTATTATACTTGTTGTTATTTATT